>SJYC01019404.1:0-61142 GCA_006408675.1 Madoqua kirkii
CTGGCACAGAGTCCCTGTACTTTTCTATATTTTAAGAAAACTAGGAACATCTCTTTTTCAAATATTGATCTTTGACCTGTTTCTGACACAGAGCTCCTAAAGCCCTTGTAATTTCCTGGGTGGTAGGAGTGTCCTTTGCTCTATTGAGATAATTCTGGATGAGCTGCTAGATGGCTCCTGGGTGGAATTTTCAGTCCCACTTTCCATGCTCTTGAAAAGGGAGAAGGGCTGAAATGGAGTTAATGATCTGTCATGCCGACACGATGAAGCCTTCCTGAAAGTACAGGGTTTGGAGAGCTTCCAGGTTGCTGAACATACAGAGAGACTGGAAGGGCATTGTACCCGGGGAAGGCATGGAAGCTCCACCCCTTTCCCACATACCCTGTACTGTGCATCTCTTCCACCTGGATGTCCATCTGTATTCTTTACTACAGCCTTTCATAAGAAACCAGTAAGTGTGAGGAGACTTTTCCTGAGTTCTGTGAGTCACTCTAGCAATTAATCAAACTTGTGGAGGGGCTGGTGGGCACCTCCAATTCATAGCAAGTAAGTCAAAGGTACACGTATGAAGCTAGACTTGAAGCTGGCACCTGAAATTTGAATGTTCAACCTGTAGCTTATTGGTCAGAAACACTGGTGATATCCTGGGCTTTTGATTAGTGTCTTGTTGTTGCTATTGTCCAGTAGCTCAGTCGTGTCTGACTCTTTGTGACCTCATGGACTGTAGCCCACCAGGCTCCTCTGTCCATGGAATTCTCCAGGCAAGAACATCAGAGTGGGTTGCCATTTCCCTCTCCAGACTAGTGTCTGAAGTGTGCGTTAATAGAAGTTTTGATGGAATGACCTGTAACTAGAGTCTTTAGTGGTTCCATACAAATTTTAACATTTTGTTCTATTTCTGTGAAAATGTCATTGATATTCTGATAGGGGTTGCACTGAATCTGTAAATTGCTTTGGGTAGTATTGAGACAGGCTGGGACCTGGGGCCCTTTGCCAAAGTGCTCCAATGCTTATACCTGGACAAACATTTCAAGCAATGAAATACAAAGAAACTATAAAGGACTAAAAACAACTGGATACATGTGCAGTTGGGGCAAATTATGGACAAAAAGATACACAAAGACCAAAGAAAGCCCAGCCACTTCTGAAGAGCCCTGAGCAAAAATAGGGTGTCCAAAGCAAAAGGAGGGTACTGCGCAAGCCCCTTGCATACAGCACCACCAATGGGGTAGGCAAAACACCTAAGCCACCTCCCCAGCCCAACCCCTGGACACATCCTTACCCTCACCCCATATAAGGAAACACTTGCCCCACCTCTGGGAGGGAGCTAGGGAACATGTTGTTTTGACTCCCTCCTGAAGCTATAGGAGCCCCAATAAAGTGTCCTGTGAATTTCTTGTCTGGCCTCTAGTCAATTTCTGTTGATTGGGGAAGGCCAAGAACCCTGGCAGGGATCAGAATGGACGTTTTAACAATGTAAACTCCTCCAATCCAGAAGCATGGAACAGCTTTCCATTCATGTTTTCTTTCATTTCTGTCATCACCGTGTTATAGTGTTTCAGTTCAGTCCAGTCGCTCAGTCGTGTCCAGCTCTTTGCGACCCCATGGACTGCAACACGCCAGTGCTTCCTGTCCATCACCAACTCCAGAAGCCTACTCAAACTCATGTCCATTGCATCGGTGATGCCATCCAACCATCTCATCCTCTGTCACCCCCCTCTCCTCCTGCCTTCAATCTTTCCCAGCATCAGAGTCTTTTCCAATACGTCAGTTCTTCGCATCAGGTGGCCAAACTATTGGGAGTTTCAGCTTCAGCATCAGTCTTTCCAGTGAATATTCAGGACTGATTTCCTTAAGGATTGACTGGTTGGATCTCCTTGCAGTCCAAGGGCCTCTCAAGAGTCTTCTCCAACACCATAGTTCAAAAGCATCAATTCTTTGGTGCTCAGCTTTCTTTACTGTCCAACTCTCACATCCATACATGACCACTGGAAAAACAGTTATAGTGTTTAGTGTATAGGTATTTCACCTCTTTGGATACAGTTACTCTTTTTGATGCACTTGTATATGGGATTGTTTTCTTAATTTCTCTGATAGTTCATTGTTAGCATATACAAATGCAATGTCTTTTTGTATATTTACTTTGTATATAGCAACTATACTGAATTCATTTATTAGTTAAAATAGTTTTTTTTAAGGTTTTCTATATATAAAATCATGTCATCTGCAAACAGTGACAGGTTTATTTCCTCCTTTCCAATTTGGATTCCTTTGATATCTTTTTCTTGCCTAACTGCTCTGGCTAGGGCTTTCAATACTAAATTGAATAAAAGTGGTGATAGTTGTTCGTCTTCCTTGATTTGTTCCTGCCACCATTCAATATGACATTGGTTGTAGGCTAGTCATATATGACCTTTACTGTGTTGAGATCTGTTTCTTCTATATCCACTTTGTTGAAAGTTTCTAAACAAATGCTGAGAATTCATCCACTCATCCACAAACGGATGCTGAATTTTGTCCAATGCTTTTTCTGCAGCTACTGAGATGATCACACGGTTTTTTCTTTATTTTGTTAATGTGTTGAGTGATTTGAGCCAGCCATGCATACTGCAATACATCCCACTTAAACAGGGTGTATGCTCCTTTTAATGTATAGTTGAATTTGGTTTGCTACCAGGATTTCTGCATCTATGTTCACTGAGGATATTGGCTTGTCATTTTCTTTTTCTGTGGTGTTCTTGTTTAATTTCGGTATCAGGGTAAAGCTGGTCTTATAAAACAAGTCTGAACCATTCCCTCCTCTTAACTTTTTAGGAAGAGGTTAAGGATTGGCATTAAATCTTCTTTGAGTATTTGGTAGAATTCACCAGGGAAGCCATCTGGTCCTAGACTTTAGTTTTTGGGGGAAGGTATTTGATTACTGATTAGTATTCTAGTAACTGGCTTCCTCAGATTTTCTGTTTCCTCATGATTCTGTCTTGGAAGGTTGTATTTTTCTAGGCATTTATCCACTTCTTTGAGGTTGTCTGATTTGTTGGGAGTACTGGGGCTGGAATTTTTGGTGAGACTGTAGCCCTTCCTACCAACCTCAATGTAATCCTTTTCTTATCTGATAGGAAGGGGCTGTTCAGCTATTTTTCAGGTCTTTTTCAGAGGGAATTGTTTCATATATAGCTACAGATTTGGTATGTCCATGGTAAGAGGTGAGTTCAGGATTTTCAAAGTTGATATTCTTGAACCACACTCTAGAAATGTTAATTCCTTAAGTGAGTATTTTACGATTTTGTCAAAGTGGACTCTCTGACCATCTTCAACTCAGTTTGGGACTGAAGACTTCAGTGGCAGCAATTTAACTAGTTATTTTTTTGAAGACGTAAACTACTGCAAAGAATGTTAGTGTCCTACAATGGAGCCTCCTAAAAATCAGACGGTATCTATATATAAATGAAAAGAGAAAGTAACTCCATTTAATTTTGCTCTTTTATAAGTCTTCATTCCTATTCAATTAATACTGCTTATATGGGTAGCTCAAATGGTAAAGAATCTGCCTGCAATGTGGGAGGCCCGGGTTCAATCCCTGGGTTGGGAAGATCCCCTGGAGAAGGGCATGGCAACCCACTCCAGTATTCTCTTGCCTGGGGAATTCCATGGACAGAGAAGCCTAGCAGCTACAGTTTAAGGGGTCACAAGGAGTTGGACATGACTGAGCAACCAACACATATATACACGTGCATACACAGATGTTCTACAGAAGGCCAGGATGTCACTGTCTGCAATTTTCACTCTGAATAAATGTTTCTAAACAAAATAAGCTTCTAAATCAAGAATCTGTACCAGGATATACTGGGCTTCACGTTTCAGGCACCAAACTGTGCCAGTGGCATAAGATAATTAACTGGGTGATGCATGACAGAAAGATCCTAACCTGCTTCTCAGAATCTGCAGGCAAGAGAAACCTGAAAGACTGGGCTGGGCAGGAATGGTGGTGGTGGTGCGCAGATTTCTGCCTCCCCCACCATGGATCTTTCACTTATGGTATCATTGAACAAATAATTGGCTTGCTTAATATGTTTCCCTGAAGCAAAATGTTATCATATTTACTAATGAACATATGCTTCAATTTACTATTTCTGTCACTGACAAATTTTATAAAACCAAATAAAAATTCCTCAAAAAAGACTTACAAGCATTTCTGGTTTTAGCTCTAACAACATGTAAAGAGCTTGGAAGATGTCACTCCTGAAAAAGCTGGACAGACTTAAAATTAATGACTTTCTCGACCTGAGAAGTGAGGACAAACCACCACCATAAAAACCTGGAGAGACAAGTGCATCTAGACAACTCTATCAACCAAGACCCACCTAGCTAGAGCAGAAGCTGCAGGGGCCCTAAACCAGCAGGAACCCTCAACTGGTAATCCGGATGAACTGCTGCTAGTGCTGGGGCGAGACCAGCAGGAGCCAGAAAGCCCCGAGGGTTGTCGTCCTGTTGGGGGGAGGGGCACACTTTCACAGGCTTTCACTCCAGGAACTCAACCAGGTTCCCACAGCAGGGTACCAGGAGGATCCCCTCATGGGTCTTGCAGGAGCAGAGAGTAGGCAGGAGGAAATAACTCCTCAGAACCTTCTCCATAACAATGGCTTACTCTCCAGGGGTAAGGACTTAGCTGGGGAAAATTCTGAAACTTGATTTCAACTGGAATAGAGAAATTCCTCCCTGCTCCAGCCCCCTCCAGCCTTCCTGCCTCACTGCTGCTGCTGCTGCTGCTAAGTCCCTTTAGTCGTGTCCGACTCCGTGTGACCCCATAGACGGCAGCCCGCCAGGCTCCCCCATCCCTGGGATTCTCCAGGCAAGAACACTCGAGTGGGTTGCCACTTCCTTCCCCAGTGCGTGAAAGTGAAAAGTGAAAGTGAAGTCGCTCAGTCATGTCTGACTCTTAGTGACCCCATGGACTGCAGCCCACCAGGCTCCTCCGTCCATGGGATTTTCCAGGCAAGGTACTGGAGGGGGGTGCCATTGCCTCACTGAGGGAGAAATAAAAACAAAAGCATAACATAGTCAACAAAGGTCAGGGTTTCAAGGAAATAGACTGGGAATTCTGCAGGCAGGGAAGGGGAAGGAAGTGGACGGAAAAGCTATACTTGTCCTGACAGAGTGCCCCCCTAAAAGACAGATTTAATGCCCCAACATGTTACCACACACCAAAAGGGTTCCAGCATAACCACAGTGAATTACAGTTACATGGGCTGCAAGAGACAGACTCTCTGAGGAGAAAAACAGGGAAGACCAAAGTAAAGAGGGGAGACCAACACAAGGCTATTAGAGAAACATACAGCCTGTGGCACCTACAGTCACGGTAAGCAAGGAATACAGCCCAGCTCCTAGCCAGACTAACACAGGTTCTTAGACTAAAGGCCTACCGACCGCCTCTGACGCCCGACTAAAGCGTGTCTGCTTTCAACACCGAATTACGACGCATGCCAGAAGGAAAGGAAAACACTCTGAAGAAACCATCAGAACCAGCCGTAACAGATTTTGGAATTATCAAGCAGGGAACTTAAAATAACTATGATTAGTATGCGAAGGGCTCTAATGGTAAAAGTAGGCAAAATGCAAGGATAGGTGGATGATGTAAGCAAAGAAACGGAAAATCTAAGGAACAAACTGAAATGCTAAGATCAAAAACACTGACAGAAATGAAGAATGCCTTCGATATGCTCATAAGTAGATGGGAGACAGCTGAGGAAAGCCCAGCAATCTTGAAGATAGGTCAAAAGAAACTTTCCACGCTGAAATGCTAAGAGAAAAAGAATGGGTGGGGGGAGGAAAATAGTCATTCCCTGGGGGACATTAAAAGGTGTATCATGTGCATAACTGTGACATCAGAAGGAGAATAAGGAGGGAATGGAGAAGAAGAAATAGCTGAAGAAATAATGGCTGAGAACTTTCCAAAATTAATCACTCCAAATCAAAGGTCTGGGAAGCTCATAAAACATGAAGCTGGTAAATACTACAATATCTACACCTAGTCATGTCATATACAAACTGCAGAAGACTGCAAACAAAGAGAAAATCTTGAGGGAAAAAAAAACCCAGCTTTCCTTTAAAGGAACAAGAATAAAAGAGCACACCCTTCTCACCAGAAACAATGAAAGCAAGAAGAGAAAAAAGCTAAATATTCAAAGTGTGGAAAGAGGGAATCCCTGGTGGTCCAGCAGTTAGGAATCCACGCTCTTACTGCCCAGAGTCCAGGTTCAAGCCCTGTTGGGGGAATTAAGGTCCCACAAGCTGTGTGACCAAAAAATAAAGTATGGGAAGAAATCCCCACTAAGCTAGCATTTACATCCAGTGAAACTACCTTTCAAAAGTGAAGGAGAAGTAAAAACTTTCCGTTATTTCAGAAGTTACCGCTCTAGAAGTCAAAGGGAGAGAGACGGATATGAATGACAACACACTGCCACCAGACCTGCCCTGCAGCAAATGTTAAAGGAAGTTCTTCTGGCAGAAGGAAACTGACTGCAGGTCAGAAACACGGATCTACAGAAAGACAGAGTGTCAGAGAAGGAATACAGGAAGGTACAATATACCACTCTATTTTTCTAATTCTTAATTCATCTCGAGACATCTGTTTGTTTAAAGCAGTTAACTGTTACTGGATGATTATAGAACATGGATAAGTTAAACGAGTGACAGCTATGTTTTAAGGGACAAGACGGATGAACTGGGAAGACTTTATCATAAGGTACATATGTACTACACCACATAGGAGGTGGTATCGTACTATTTGAAGGCGGACTTGGATGAGTTTAAACTCTATGGCAATCACAACAATGATTTCTTTAAAAAAGAAGTACAGTTGACAGGCTGAGAGAGGAGATAAAATGGAATCATATAAAATGCTTAAGTATTAAAACCACAGGATGCCAAAACAATAACACCTGTAGGAAAGAGAAAACTGAACATGGTAGATATTAATCCAACTACATCAATAATCATTTTTAAAATGCACAATCTAAATATACAAGTTAACAGACAAAGAATATCAGAGAGGATACAAAGTAAGGCTTAACTATATGCTACCTGCAAGAAAACCATCTTACATGCAGGGACTCAAGAAAGGTTAAAAATAAAGGGATGCATGCCATTCTTAATGTCTAATACCATTGTCCAATTTTTTAAAAAAACCTTGAGTCTCTTGGTGAACTGGTTGATTCTAAGACTGGGCAAGAGATAGATAAAATGAGACTGGAACATCTTTTAGTGGCAGAAAATAAGGGGAGTGCTCAAAAAGAAAACACACACACTCACTCACTCACTCTATGGGTGCAGAAAACACACATACACACTCACTCATTCTCTCTCTCTCTCTCTCTCTCTTTTTCTCTCTATGGGTGCATATGGAAGGGACTCAAGAGCCAACCAAGAGAGCCCCCAGTGGCCAAAGCTGGAACCATGTGAGAACAAAATAAAGTAGTATTGTACGATCACCCAAAATACAAAATAAAAATCCACAAGCCTGGGGTTCCCAGGTGGCACAGTGGTAAAGAATCCACCTGCCAGTGCAGGTGATGCTGGTTTAATCCCTGGGTTGGGAAGATCCCCTGGAGGAGATCATGGCAACCCACTCCAGTATTCTTGCCTATCCCATGGACAGAGGAGCCTGGTGGGCTACAAAGACTAGGCGGGTCGCAAAGAGACAGACATGACTGAGCACAGACACACAGATGCATTCGTGAGCCTCTACTAATACATATAAATGACCAAATAGCTAAATGGGGAGAAGAGACAGTTCTCCCTTGTGGAGAACTCCAAATAATTCATGTAGATAGCCCTCAAGATCACTACACATTAGGGCTCAAGACTGTATGTGGCTTCATGAGGCAAGGAATACTTCCCATCTTCCGTATCCCAAGGCTCATTAGGATACAGCATCCATGCCTACTCCTTGTAGAACTTACCAGCAATATCCTATTGTTTGATAGATGTTGCCTTAACAGAACATTTTATATCTTTGCCAGAGGAAGGAAAATAGAAAAGCAATTGCATAGAGGCAGTGGGTATAGAAGAAAGAGGAGGGGAAAAAATAAAGTCTGCTTTAAAAAAGAAATAACTTCATAGGACTGAACAGGGAGTTGGTGTGAAAGAAAAGGGCTAGAACTTTTTATAGTTACCCATTTAAAAAACAGACCAAAGATAAAATT
Source organism: Madoqua kirkii (assembly GCA_006408675.1). Taxonomy (NCBI): domain Eukaryota; kingdom Metazoa; phylum Chordata; class Mammalia; order Artiodactyla; family Bovidae; genus Madoqua; species Madoqua kirkii. The sequence continues at coordinate 8,202 of SJYC01019404.1, forward strand.
TTACATTTTCCACTGATACACTTTCTTAGAGGAAATATTAGCTTGCTACTTTTTTTCTTAATGAACATTATTGTTAGAAAAGCTAAAAAAAATTGAACTTACTTTTTCGGCAAAGCCAGATTTTCACTGGGAATATTAAAGTCTCCTCACAATTAAAAAATAACAGCTTTCCCAAGAGAGGAATTTTCATATGCAAATGATAATAATGGAAATGGCAACGCACTCCAGTACTCTTGCCTGGAGAATCCCAGGGACAGAGGAGCCTGGTGGGCTTCTGTCTATGGGGTTGCACAAAGTCGGACATGACTGATGCGACTTAGCAGCTGCAGCAAGCTTTGATAATAGCAAAAAGCAGTTTTTCCTGGCTATTCTGAGTTTACTATAAATGTGAACATTTTAACCTTTTTTGTCTTTTGAAATACCTATTTGAAGGTAATACAGTTCTATGGTTGGGGGTGGAAATGTATATAGTGAAAGATTTCCTTCTTGCTCTCGCCTCTGTCTGCCAAGGGTCATGTTGTGCTCAGGGGCCACTGATAAACTGCCAACTACAGAAGGTCACTCACCACCCTGTTCTATAAGAATGCATTCATGTGCCACTGCAGTCACTGACCTTCAACACGCCCTGAAAAGAATGGCACAGAACAGACCTTCAGATAGATATTTTCAGGAGGAATTTTTTTATGAACTTGGGTTCTTGCATTTTCCCACACTTAGACAAGCATTAAAACCATGAACTAAAATATATGTTCCCTGTGACTAGCAGCAACCTTGTTAACAAGATGTGTGCTTGATTACACACATCCATAGCCCAGATCGCCTATTTGCTTAAGACAAGCTGGGACCTGGGACCTGAGACCCTTTGCTGCAGTATTTGCACCTGAACAAATGTTTCCAAGCAACAAAATACAAAGAATCTGTAAGGGCTTAAAAATAACTGCATGAATGTGCAGCTGCAACTTATGGACAATAAAATACAAGTAAGACCAAAAAAACCCAAATGCCACTTATGAAGAAACTGAGCAAAAACAGGATGCTGGGAGCAAAAGCAGGTTACTGCCCATTCCCCCTGCACTCAAACCACCAAAGGGGCGGGCAAACCCCTCTGGCCCAACTCCTGGGCATAACCCTACCCTTAACGGACACAAGGAATCAGATCTCTTCCCAGCCTCAGGGAGTAAGCAAGGGAAGCTGCTATGTGTTTTTGCTATCCCCCTCCACTGCAGTATGAGTCCCAGTGAAGCCTTGCCTGAATTTCTTGCCTGCTTCTAGTCAGTTTCTGTTGATTGGAGAAGGCCAAGAACTCTGGTTGGTATTGTGCTGACCTCCTCCCTTACTTCTTCAGAACAGTTTCTCAGGGCTATCCCAGAGCCTATTCCTGGGCCACAGTCCTCAGTAAGGCACTGGATAATCACAGCTCACAGCTCTTACGTTGTTAGTAGCTTTTTTCCCCCCAAGTCAACACAAGTAAATAGGACTATATTATCGTTATTCTTAATCTTAGCAAAAAAGGAGTATACAGCAATAGTGTTCTGCATTTTTATATGTATTATTATTGGAGCTCTTTCATGTTCCTACATCAAAAACATCCTCTAATTTACTGAACATAAATGGACATTTATGTTATTTTCAGTATTTTGTTATACTAGGGATACTGCAATGAATATCCCCATATATTTATCATTCTGTACATATGCAAGTATACTTGTGGGATAAATTCCTAAATGCTTCAAAGGATATATGTTATTGTAGTTTAAGTAGATTGTTCCAAGCTGCTCCCTGCATGGTGCTGAGCCAGTGAGCACTCCCAGCAGCTGAGTATGAGGGTGCCTGCTCCTCTGCAGCAGGCTGACTCAGGATACTATCCCTCTTGAGGATTTCCAACAGTCTGATAGGTGACAACCTATGTTTCAGTTTCGTTTCACTTTGCATTTCTTACTTAGTAGTGTTAAGTATCTATTTATATGCTTAACAGTCATTTGCATTTTATTTGTGAACTTTCTGTTCAAATTGAAAAGCATCTGAATAGACAGGGGTTGAAGAAAAAGGAAAAAGGAAGGAGAGGAAGAACTAAGTACACTAAGTTTTGTACAAGCACAAAGAACTTGACTTCTGGCTTAAATTTAATGTAATTGGTATTAGAACATGTTAAATTATGATTTTTTACTATTGTTCTTTATTAAGAGATTTTATTTTTAGAGCAATTTTAGCTTTGCAAAGTAACTGCATAGAAAGTACAGAAAGTTTCTATGTCCCTTTCACTCCTGGCAAAGGTTTCTGCTATTATTAACATCTTATGTTACTGTGCTACATTTGTTACAACTGAAGAACCAATATTGATACATGATTATTAACTAAGGTCCACAGTTCACATTTGGGTTCACTGTATGGATTTTAACAAACTGCATAATGTCATATACCCACTATTATATAGAATAGTTTTACCACCATAAACATCTGTTAGCCACCTCTTCATCCTACCCTTCTTCCCTCCCTAACAAACTCTTGGCAACTGATCTTTTTCCTGTCCTTCTATTTTTGCCTTTTGTAGAATGTCATATAGGACTCACAGAGCATGCAGTCTTTCCAGAGTGGATTCTTTCACTTAGTAATACATATTTAAGGTTCCTTTGTATCTTTTCATGCTTGATAGCTTATTGCTTCTTAAGAGTGAAAGCACTCTATTGTATACATGTGCATAGTTTATCCAGCCATTTACTGAAGGGTATCTTAGTTGCTTCAAATTTTCGGCAATCATGAATATAGCTGACATAAATATTCACATGGAAGTCTTTGTTTAGACATAAATGGGGTGAAATATATTGGAGGGCAATTGCTGGAATGTATGGTAAACCTATATTAAGTTTTGTAAGAAACTGCTAAGCTGTTTTGTAAGAGGCTATACCATTTTGCATTTCCCACTAGCCCTGAATAAACTGTTGGGTTTATTTATGGGTTGTTATGTTTATTTATGGGTTGTTACATTGAGTTTTAGGAATTCTTTGTATATTTTGTATACAAGTCCTTCAGGAGATATGTCTACTGAAAATACTTTCTCCTAGTCTGTGGCCTGCTGTCTTGTCATTACCTTTTGAAGAGAAGTTTTGTAATTAAAAAAATTTTAAGTCCATCTTATTTCTTTCATGCTTTTGGAACTGTATAAAAATTCACTGCTGAACACTAGGTCACCTAGATTTTCTATATTATCTTCTATAAGTTTTATAGTTTTTTGTTTCACATTTAGGTTTCTGATGCATTTTGGGTTAATTTTGTGAAGGATGTAAGGCCTGTTAAATATATATACATTTGCGTGTAAATGTTCAATTGTTCTAGCACCCTTGCATTATCGGTTGAAAAGACTATCCTTTCTCCATTAAATTGCCTTTTCTCCTTTATCAAAGATCAGGTCACTGTTTATTTGAGTCCATTCTGTTCAACTGATATGTTTCTCTCTTCTTTCACCAATACCACACCATCTTGATTCCTATAGCTTTATGGTAAGTCTTGAAATCGGGAAGTGTCAGTCTTCAGACTTTGTTTTTTCTTTTTCAGTACTGTGTTGACTATTCTGAGTGTTGTGCCATTCCACAAAAATCTTTAGAATCAGTTTGTCAAGATACAGAAAATAACGTGATGGGATTCTGTTTGGGACTGCAGAGAATATATAGGTTAAGTTGGGGAAAAATTGACATTTTAATAACATTGAGTCTCTTCAGCCACAACATGGACTATCCACACAGATTTTGACTTTATTTCATCAGAGTTTTACACTCTTCCTTATTAAGACCTTGCACGTATTTTGCTAAATTTATACCTAATTCAACTTTTATTTTGGTACTAAGGTAAGTGGTGATGTGTTTTTTATTTCAAATTCTAATTTTTACTGCTAGTATACAGGAAAGCAATTGATTTGATCTACTAATTTTTACCATTGTTTTTAGAGTCAGGTAGAAAAAAGTTGTCTATATGTTGGTGAATGCAAAATAAAAATACAGAAAATCTGATCCCTGAGTCTGTGAAAAATAACATATTTGGCTCTCTACCCACATCAGAATCAGACATCTTAGAGAGTGCCCGTAATGATAAGAAATTTTAATAACTTTTCCATTTGTGATACATTTTTAAAACTCGAGCAGCAAACTTGAAATAAAATTCCTGAACAAAATACTCAAGCCACATGAACTAAAGTCATATTAAGGGCACCCTGTGCATTAGAAAATGTTGATGAGAAGAACATGCATGTAGTCTTGTGATGCAATAGAGCAGTAGGTTAAAAAACACTTCTATTGAACTGTGCTACAGTTCAGAAAAACTACATCATGGTCATAAATTCTTTAGGCTTCTAATCCAGTCGCAGATGAACTTCCATGAGTGGATCAGATATCTGACAAGTCCAGGTACAGTCATCTTTTTTATTACTTTTACTTAGGCTTATAATATATAGTATTAGCAGTAGATATATTATTCCAGGGAACTAAAATTACAAAATCATAAAGGGTTTTGGAACTCTTAGCTGTTCAGTCAGAGTGAGTGAATGGAAGTAGCTTTCAGTTGTTGGTGGTTTTCTACTCCCAACTGTATAAGGCAGTTTGGCCATCTGGTAAACTCTCAAGATTTGGTACTAAATTATTTTTTCTATTTAAATATCCACCCTCAAAAGCTAAAAAGTCAACTGCACAGCAATTTTAAAACAAGCTTACCTAACACTCTCTAAACAGTTTCTCCTTAAAAAAAAAAAAAAAAAGCTCTGATATATGATGTATTATCATTCCATTTGAACTGTACAATTCAGTGGCTTTTAGTATATTCACAGAAGGGTGCAACCATCACCACAATCAAACACTGTCCTCACACCTCTAGTGACTTCCCTGGTGGTTCAATGACTAAGAGTCCAAGCTTGCAATGCAAGGGTCCCCCTTTCAACCCTTGGTCACAGAACTAGATCCCACACACTGCAACTAAAGATCCTGTGTGCCACAACTAAGACCTGGTGCAGACAAATATGTATTTTTTTAAAGTGTTACTTCCTTACACCTCCAGAAACATCCATTCCCTTTAGCCATCATTGCTTCATGATCCTCATCTCCTGGAGCCCTAGGTAATCATTAGTCTACTTTCCCCATCTATGGATTTGTCTATTCTGGACATTTTATATAAATGGAACCATATAACAGATGGTCCTCTGTGACTGGCTTTTCATTTAGCATAATGCTTTCAAGTTTCAACCATACTGCACAGCATGTATTAGTAGTTCATTTCTTTTTTCTGTCTAATAATACTCAATTGTATGGACTAACCACATCTTACTTATTCATTGGTTAGTGGATGGACATTAGGGTTGTTTCCATTTGGAGTCTGTTATAAAAAATACTACTATAAACACTGATGTACAAGTGTTTCTGTGGACACATATTTTTGTTTCTACTGGGCACACACATAGGCATGGAACTGCCACACTAAACAGAAGTGGCAGGAGGAGAAGCAGGTGATATAGGGCCCTGGAAGCCAAATGAAACAAGTGTTTCCAGGAGAGGGGAGTCAACTCAAAGCAGAAATGAAAGGTTAAAAAAAGATCACGAAAGAGGTGACAGTGTGTTAGCACTAGTGACCTTGAGAGTGGCATCCGGTGGAATGATGGTTCAAGAGAAAATGAAGAATAACTGGAGGCAGTGATCACGGCCAACTTTTTTTTTTTTAAGGAGTTTGTTTAAAGAAAAATGGGGCAAACATTGGAAGGAGATGTGAGGTTGAGATGGGAGAAACACCAGTATGTTAGTGTTCCGACGGGAATGATCCCATAAGAGAGGGAATGAGATGATGCAGGCGAGAGCGGGGGACTGCTGGGCCGCCTGCTGGAGGGACGAGAGAATGGGACCTGCTCACAAGTGGGGAGGTGTCCTTCGTGGGTACAGACATGGTTCTCCTGTAGTCACCGAAGAGGTGGGTACACATGGGCACAGGTCCAAGTAGCACAGGGGATGGGAGTTTTTACCTGATACCTCTGTTTTCTCAGCAAGGTGAGAAGCAAGGTCATCAGGCAAGGGCGAGGGAGGGGAAGGAGGTAACGGAGGACTGAGAGAGAAGGCATGGAGTCGTCATCTCAGTGAGCAGGAAAGGTAACAGGCCACGAAAAAACACACGACCTGCCAGGCAGTGTCGAGGGCCACTGAAGTCAGCTACTGGGGATTTAAACTGAGGCCAGTCACATGGCTGTATGGTAGGAAAGGGGTCAAGGGTATGACTGGAGGTGAGGGGCTGAGGTCAGGGGAGAGGTTAAAGAAGCTGGCTGCTATGGCAGTGAAGGAGGGACAGGAACATTTATTAGAGAGAGCAGTCAATAGCCAGACCCTCGAGGGCTCAAGGAGCTGGAGGGAGTGACCTGGGGAGGCAGGATGCACACAGTTGGCGGGATGTCAGGGCCTTCTCCTTGGGCATGTTCCCTCCACTGATCCCTCTGAGGACCAGCTGAGTTAGCTCACTGCTCAGACTGGCTGGCTCGTCTTTCCCCCTTTTACTATCTGAGGGCACCTCCTAGAACTGCATGGGCACAGCCTGCTTGATCTTCTCAGAGTCTCCGAGTAAGCTGAGTTGCAAAATTTCCAACCCTAACAAAATGATTCACCATGTGCTGGTTCCGAATGCTTTTTTTCATTTTTGGTACCAGACTCTGTCTCTAGGTCTTAGGGCACAAAGACAAAAATGACATATATAAACCAAGTTATAAAATCCTGTAAGTACTGCTCCAGTACTGTCATTCCAGAGCAAGGGCCAGCTGCAACAGGAACAAAGAATTGAGAACTGTATTCACTCTAATTTCTGTTGCATGGAGATAAATAAAAGCAAAGAGAATTTTTAACGTTAAAAAAAGAAAAGCCTAAACACCTGCTACATGATGAAATACTTAATTTCTTTAAATAGAACTCAATGTGCTACTTTGCCCACTCCTCAGATAACTCAGCTTAGTTCCTCCCTGGGAACTGAGCACCCACCAGGGAGTCAGAGTCACCAACACCTGCGGAGCCATTAGGAGGAAAGGAAAAAGGCCGCTGGAAAAACACTCTGCAGATTCCTAACAGGAGTTTCAACTGCACATCTGAACATCGTCTTCTATACAAAATGTGTATATCTCAAAGCTCCAAAAGTTCAATTACACTGGTGGCACTGATTTTTCCCTTTGGGGTGCTAAACATCTGCTAAACCTGGGCACTGTCTCCACCTGTGCTTCCGTGTAAGCATGTGTACACATCCACGAGGGAGCACACAGCAGGCCGCAGGCTCACGTAGCAACGGCTTTAGAAGCCAGGGGCTGAGGCAGGTGTCCATCACTAGGAGCATGGATATGTAAATTCTGGTACATGCAGACCATGGAAATACATGCAGAGGACAATGAACCAGATTTATATGCGCTTTCCAGGTGGCACAGTGGTGAAGAATCTGTCTGCCAATGCAGGAGACCTAAGAGACATGGGCTCGATCCCTGGGTTGGGAAGATCCCCTAAAGAAGGAAATGGCACCCACTCCAGTATTCTTCCCTGGAAAATCCTATGGACAGAGGAGCCCGGTGGGCTACAGTCCATGGGGTCGCAGAGAGTCAGACACAACTGAGCACACGATTTATATATGGCCACACAGACGGGTATCATAAACATAACACTGAGCAAAAAAAGAATCAGGCAGGCATTCGGAGCCCAAATCCATGCACATACATTAAAAAACAAAATGGGTGCCTATGCTGGGCAAGGGCCACAGAAGTGGAAATTAAATAAAATACAAACAAAGATGCCTGTGCCGTGAATCAAAGAGTAGGAACAACTTGATTTTATGTGTCTGAGGTGGTGGTGGTCATAGGGAAGGGGAAGAGCAGTTAGTAAGTATGGATTTTGTGTACTTGCAGATTTCCAGTATGTCTAGTCCTTGTAAATCATGCTCCGGAGACATCTACAATGTGCTGTGACCTGCATCCAACAGTCTATCACAATTCTATCACCATGCCACGTTTTGCTACAATTGTCATCTCGATGTAAGGATGGTATTTAATAGAAACTAGAAAGCTAAATTAGCTCATGCTCAATCTAATGCAGAGTAAAGCTTTGAAATAAATTCAGAAAGAATGGTAGATGAAAAGACTCCTATAGAATTGAACCTGACACCGTGATGAGTAACTTAGCACATGAAATACCCCACAGCAGACCCTGTTAACCACATGTATCCAAGCTCATCCTGACAGCTGGAGCTGACTGAAAAAATGTGTGTTTCATTTTAGAATAAATACATGCTTCCTACAGGCTTCTGGTTTCTAACACACTTTCTGTTCTCTATCTCTAAACTAAAAATTACACCCTAAAATAAAATCAGCTACAAGGAGGAGACCAGCACAGGTGGAAATCAAATGAACACGTGTGTCGTGAGAAATTGCCATTCACAAGGCTCCGGCTCCAGGGAGATGATACAATGCAAAGTCTGGGGCCGGAACAGCTCCCGGTCTGATCAACCAAGACTCACGGCCCCCATTCCTACTCCAGGGGGAGGTTTTATGTGATCCTGGAACAATTGCTCAGGTTTCTTTGCCTCCCTTTCCCTGAGTGACACTGAGCTCCTGGCAACAAAGACAGCCGATGAATGAGCGCTGGAAGAGGGTCAGGAGCTCTTGTTTCATTCCCAGCTTATTACCTATAAAAGGGGCGATTACAACCAATCCCTACTGGGCTACATACGACCTCTGTTACTTGGAAAATAAAAATATGAAAACCCTGGAGACCTGTTATAAATGCTGATCCTGGAGTCCTTGTCAAGAGACCCCTTACAATGGAGATTATTGTTCAAGATCCATACAGAGGGCAAATCTCCTTAAAGGGCTAAGACAGACACACTTTAGAAAAAACTATTTTAAGGAGAAGTTGAACAGAGTGTCTTCTAAACCTGTTTTCCTGTTCTGAGGATGTTCTTAGCACAAAACAAGGCAGCCCTGAAAAGCTTTTGAATTTAAGTTGAAATAATTTGATTTGCTCCACAAAATTCCTTCACATCCTCCTTTTGCTTACTGTAACAATAAAATATCCTGAAAATATTTCCACATAGAAAATATTTCTATGTGAATTCTCTCATGAAAATTATAAACCCCATTAACAACAAATGAAGACGTAGACAGGAAACGCTAAGTATTAAGTCTCCCATCAGTCTTAAACCAGTTTCTTGCATTCCATGAGCTTCTCAGTCCCTGCAAGGCTGGGAAGTCCCTGAGCATCTGAGCTGCATGGAACACAACGGGACCTCAGGACACGGGTTCAGTGGCAGCACCGTTCAGTGCAAGGCAGGCGAACTCCACCTAAAGGCACATGGTGGCTCCAAGAGCGGGGGCGGGCTGACCCTGTCACCGTTCACCCTCCCTGACCCATTCCTGCCATGGTGCCGCTTCATCTTTGTTCTATTCTCCTGGAAGCTACCCCTTCAGGAGGCAGTGTGGGTGTGCACTTGGATCCCAGTTCCATTCTGCATGCTTCCCAGTAAGGGGAGGGTAACAAACCCGAGCACCACCCGTTCAGTGGATAACAGATGAGGTGGTGTTAATAGGGAGAGGCCACGTTTACACAGACAGAGTCATCCGCGAGGAGGGCGAGGCTTGTTGGTGACTGAATGTGGTTCCAGAGGGCCCATGGAACACCCATGTGGGGGCTGCTGTGGAAGAATGACCTGTGGGAGAAGCTCGGAGCAGGCAGTGGCAAGTGAGGGCGAAGAGAAGGGGTTGTCAGAACTGCTAGGTCCCATCTGGGACCATTCTGAGGACGATGCTTCTCAGCTGGCCCCAGAGGCTGAGGACAGCTTCCTGTCAGTGCCTGTCAGGAGCTTCTGCTCAGTCTTCCAATCTCTGTGAGTGAAAACCTGCCTTCTTTGCCTTGGAAAAGCTCTGCCCTGGATGCTGGGCGCTAAGGGGCAGGGTCACTCAACCAGGACAGGAAGGACAGGGCTCCAGGCCAGTGGACTGGTTCTAACTCAGCCACTGCCATGGTTTGCTCCGTGAGCACACTCCATGTGGGTAATGGAGCGCCCACTCCATACCTTGAAACTAGTAGGAATTCTAAATACAAATAAATGTAACTTAATGTATTTAGTTATTACTACATCTCTGTAGCTGAGAGATGCAAGTATATTGTCCATCCCCATTTGTCCATCACCTTGGAGAAAAGATGAAAACCACTGAGACTCTTCACATCCATAGCTGCTAGGCAGGTAAAGAGCAAGAAAGTTATATGGTCTCTCTGTGAAAATCTGGAGCATGTGGGTGCGGCCCTCCCCCACCAGCAGCAATGCCCACCTTCTGCAGAATGACTCTCCCAACATTCCCAGAGCACAACATGAAGCTGGGACCCCCAACACAGCACTGTCATGACACACAGAGAATCTAGAGCCAGCCAGTGAGGGTGTGTACGAACAACTAGCCACAACTGAAAAATAACACAGAAATATTTACACGGGGCCTACTGATGCTACTTTGTTCTAGGGGCTTTGACATGTAGTAATTCATTCAGTGCTGACGACCATCCTATGAAGTAGGCACTCTTATTTTCTCTGTTTTAAAAAACCAAGGCACGGAGAAGTTAAACACATTTCCCAGGATCACTTTCTGAGGATGTTCTTAGCACAAAACAAGGCAGCCCTGAAAAGCTTTTGAATTTAAGTTGAAATAATTTGATTTGCTCCACAAAATTCCTTCACATCCTCCTTTTGCTTACTGTAACAATAAAATATCCTGAAAATATTTCCACATAGAAAATATTTCTATGTGAATTCTCTCATGAAAATTATAAACCCCATTAACAACAAATGAAGACGTAGACAGGAAACGCTAAGTATTAAGTCTCCCATCAGTCTTAAACCAGTTTCTTGCATTCCATGAGCTTCTCAGTCCCTGCAAGGCTGGGAAGTCCCTGAGCATCTGAGCTGCATGGAACACAACGGGACCTCAGGACACGGGTTCAGTGGCAGCACCGTTCAGTGCAAGGCAGGCGAACTCCACCTAAAGGCACATGGTGGCTCCAAGAGCGGGGGCGGGCTGACCCTGTCACCGTTCACCCTCCCTGACCCATTCCTGCCATGGTGCCGCTTCATCTTTGTTCTATTCTCCTGGAAGCTACCCCTTCAGGAGGCAGTGTGGGTGTGCACTTGGATCCCAGTTCCATTCTGCATGCTTCCCAGTAAGGGGAGGGTAACAAACCCGAGCACCACCCGTTCAGTGGATAACAGATGAGGTGGTGTTAATAGGGAGAGGCCACGTTTACACAGACAGAGTCATCCGCGAGGAGGGCGAGGCTTGTTGGTGACTGAATGTGGTTCCAGAGGGCCCATGGGAACACCCATGTGGGGGCTGCTGTGGAAGAATGACCTGTGGGAGAAGCTCGGAGCAGGCAGTGGCAAGTGAGGGCGAAGAGAAGGGGTTGTCAGAACTGCTAGGTCCCATCTGGGACCATTCTGAGGACGATGCTTCTCAGCTGGCCCCAGAGGCTGAGGACAGCTTCCTGTCAGTGCCTGTCAGGAGCTTCTGCTCAGTCTTCCAATCTCTGTGAGTGAAAACCTGCCTTCTTTGCCTTGGAAAAGCTCTGCCCTGGATGCTGGGCGCTAAGGGGCAGGGTCACTCAACCAGGACAGGAAGGACAGGGCTCCAGGCCAGTGGACTGGTTCTAACTCAGCCACTGCCATGGTTTGCTCCGTGAGCACACTCCATGTGGGTAATGGAGCGCCCACTCCATACCTTGAAACTAGTAGGAATTCTAAATACAAATAAATGTAACTTAATGCATTTAGTTATTACTACATCTCTGTAGCTGAGAGATGCAAGTATATTGTCCATCCCCATTTGTCCATCACCTTGGAGAAAAGATGAAAACCACTGAGACTCTTCACATCCATAGCTGCTAGGCAGGTAAAGAGCAAGAAAGTTATATGGTCTCTCTGTGAAAATCTGGAGCATGTGGGTGCGGCCCTCCCCCACCAGCAGCAATGCCCACCTTCTGCAGAATGACTCTCCCAACATTCCCAGAGCACAACATGAAGCTGGGACCCCCAACACAGCACTGTCATGACACACAGAGAATCTAGAGCCAGCCAGTGAGGGTGTGTACGAACAACTAGCCACAACTGAAAAATAACACAGAAATATTTACACGGGGCCTACTGATGCTACTTTGTTCTAGGGGCTTTGACATGTAGTAATTCATTCAGTGCTGACGACCATCCTATGAAGTAGGCACTCTTATTTTCTCTGTTTTAAAAAACCAAGGCACGGAGAAGTTAAACACATTTCCCAGGATCACAGAGCCGAGGAAATGGCAGCATGTGATTAGAAATCAGGCACACCACAGACTGCAGTGTATAGCAGTTAAAAAGAGAATGAAGGACACTGATTCAAGATGGGAGATTGAAGATTCCGATTTCTCTCTGATATCAAAAGACTATCAAAAGAACAAAGAAATCAAAAAGGCACAACTCATAATAATGAAGGAAATGGGATATTTCTACAAACTTCTGGAAATCCAAAAATAGATGAAAGAGTAGAAGGCGAGGAAACTGAGTGGAGGAAACTGGGCCCAGAGCCCCAGCGGAGGGAGCTTCAGCTCTGAAGGAAGCTGACCAGTTAGAAACTGGGGAAGTCTCCAGACCTGCACACTCCCTCATGACAGTGGGCACAGTGACAGGGGGCTCCTCCCCTCCCCACAGCTCTGTGTGCAAATGTTTTACAGCTAAGTAACAACCCTCATGCATGTGCACATGTGCAAGACACGGGCCACACACACACAACATATACACACAAGACCTATTTACTAAACACAGGAAGGGAACTTTCTAGGGGTGAGGAGACTAACGAGCTGAGCAGCATGGTCTGCATTCTGGTCGTGGGGCATGGGCAGCACATTCTGCCCGTCAGCATCGTCTATCATAGAGCTAAGCCTCTGCTAGCAAGAAAACGTCACGTTTATGATGATATCCTGAGCCAGCCGTGCTAGAAACAGATAGCCAAGGATCACCAGACACTTGAGGAAAGCCATCATACAAACAGAGGAACAGACAGAAACACTGCCATGCACACATACCGCAGGGTGAAAGAAAGAAAACGAACCTCAGGGGAGACACTGCAGGCAACTCAAATAATTCAAGGAGCAGAAGATATGCTTGCTTGCTTTTTAGAAAAAGATGATAGCCTCAGAGAGAACTAAGAAAATTTTGCATTCATACAGACAGTGTAGACTCTCATGAGAAAGGAAAAGCTGGAAAACCAGAAAGAATTTGTAGAAATTACCAAATGTTTGTCAGAATGAAAACTTCAACAGGAGAGTGAGGGAATCTAGTCTAAGAAATTTACAAAACAGAATTAACAGAGACTAGAATAAAACAAGGTTCCCAGTGACTCAGCCATCAAGAATCTACCTGTAATACAGGAGACACAGGAGACGTGGGTTTGATCCCTGGGTCAGTAAGATCCCCAGAGGAGGGCATGGAACTCACTCCAGTATTCTCGCCTGGGGAATCCCATGGACAGAGCAGCCTGGAGGGCTACAGTCCATAAGGTTGCAGAGTTGAACACGACTGAAGCAACTGAGCACACAGCACAGAAAAAGGACAAATTAAACCAAATTAAACAGAATGAAGAAAATACTAACAGAAAATAAACAAGTAAAACAGAAAACAAAAATACAGAAAAATCAGTAAAACCAGAAGTTAGTTCTTTGAAAGATCTATGAAATTGATAAACCTCTAGCTAAACAGATTAAGAACAGAATGGAGTATTACTCAGCCATTAAATCCTTCTTCATATGAGACAGCAAAAGAGACACGGATGTATAGAACAGTCTTTTGGACTCTGTGGGAGAGGATGAGGGTGGGATGATTTGGGAGAATGGCATTAAAACATGTATAATATCATATGTGAAACGAATCACCAGTCCAGGTTCGATGCATGATACAGGATGCTTGGGGATGGTGCACTGAGATGACCCAGAGGGATGGTACAGGGAGGGAGGTGGGAGGGGGGTTCATGATATTATAAAGTAAAAATAATAATAATAATAAAAGAAAAAAGATTTTAAAAAAAGAGAAAACAATAAAAAGGAAGACACAAATACAAATATCAGGAAGAAACAAAATCTGAACAGCTTTCTGTATCTATTGAAGACACAATGCACAATTTAAGAATTTCTCAGGCCCAGATCATTTTACTGAGAAATTATGTCAGACATACAGGGATAAATAATACCAACCCTATATGACCTCTTGGACTTCCCAGGTAGCTCTGTAGTAGAGAATCCACCTGTCAGTACAGGAGACACAGGTTCAATCCCTGGGTCGGGAAGATCTCCCAGAGGAGGAAATGGCAACCCACTCTAGTAAACAAAATCTGAACAGCTTTCTGTATCTATTGAAGACACAATGCACAATTTAAGAATTTCTCAGGCCCAGATCGTTTTACTGAGAAATTATGTCAGACATACAGGGATAAATAATACCAACCCTATATGACCTCTTGGACTTCCCAGGTAGCTCTGTAGTAGAGAATCCACCTGTCAGTACAGGAGACACAGGTTCAATCCCTGGGTCGGGAAGATCTCCCAGAGGAGGAAATGGCAACCCACTCTAGTATTCTTGCCTGGAAAATCTCACAGATGGGCGAGCCTTTTGGGGCACAGAGTGGCAAAAGAGTCAGACATGACTTAGCAACTGAGCATGCACACATACGACCTATCTCAGAAAAAAAGAGGAGAGGCTTCCCTGGGGGTCCAGTGGTTAAGAATTTACCTTGCAGTGCAGAAGATACTACTTCAGCCCCTGGTCCAGGAAGACTCCATATGCTGCAGGGCGACTAAGCTTGTGTGCCACAATTACTGAGTCCATGTGGCCACAACTACTGACGCCCAGACACCTAGAGCCTGTGTTCCACAACAGGAGAAGCCACTGAAGGCAGAAGCCGGAGCCCTGGAACTACAGTAGCACCAACTCACTGCAACTGGAGAAAAACCTCTGCAGCAGGTAAGACCCAACACACCCAAAGAGAAAAAATTAAAGCAAGCCTCTTTATAAAGACTCAGCACTTTCACCATGAGGAATTCACCCAAGAAAAATGAAGACATATATTCACGAAAAAGCATGTACAAGAGTGTTCACTGCAGCTTCATTCACAATAGTAAAAAATATAGAAATGACCAAAACGTTCACCAACTGGTGAATGGATAAGAAAATTGTGGTATATTCATACCATGGAATACTATTAAGCAATATAAAGAAAGACACTATACACAGTGACATGGATGAATCTCAAAAGCATTATGTTGAATTTAAAAAGTCAAACACAAAGAATACTCACTGTGTTGTTCCATTTATATGAATACAAAAGACAATTCAATTTATAGTGACAGAAAGCATTTCAGTGATAGTCTTTGACAGGGAGTAGGAGGAACTAGGGCTTCCCTGGGAGCTCAGCTGGTAAAGAATCTGCTTGCAATGCAGGAGACCCTGGTTCAATTCCTGGGTTGGGAAGACCCCCTGGAGAAGGGATAGGTGACCCACTCCAGCATTCATGGGCTTCCCTGGTGGCTCAGACAGTAAAGAGCCTGCCTGCAATGTGGGAGACCTGGGTTCAGTCCCTGGGTTGGGAAAATCCTGTGGAGGAGAGCATGGCAACCCACTCCAGTATCCTTGCCTGGAGAATCCCATGGGCAGAGAAGCCTGGAGGGCTATAGTCCAAGGGGTCACAAAAAGTAGGATATGACTGAGCAACTAAGCACAGCACAGGAGGGACTAATTGCAGAGGGAAAGGAGGGAACTTTCTGGAGTTATGGAAATGGTCTCAGTCGCTTTGTGGTGGTTCTTACGTGGATGCATACAAATATGAACTGTGAACATTTAAAATGGGTGCATTTGTGGTATGCAATTCACACCTCAATAAAACTGATTTAAAACCACGTACAAAATGATGCAGAGAATCCTTGCCTCGTTCAATTTTATCTGCAATATTAATTGTGTCAGATTGAGATTTGCACAAACCAAATTGTAAAGATACAGAGGAATTCAGAGTTTTCTGTCAATATACAACTATGGAACTACGTGGGAAAACCCTGACACCTCATTTAGCTTTCATCATAGTGATGGACTTCTTAGGATTAAGCATAGAGGACTTTTAGTTGCCTGAGGAAGCACAACGCAAGTATTCTGGGTCATATTTTAAGTTTAATTACAAATCCTTTCACTCTACAAGTTGTTTACTTCAAGCAAAATTACTTCCCTGCCTTAGCTATGATGTCATAACTTTTAGCAGTGCCTTCTCATAAACATTATGCAAATATCACTGTTTAAAAGATTAGCTCTGGGCACTATGCTGGATGAGCAGGTAATTCTAAAGGATTCCACACTGGTCTATTCCACTTGTTAGTTTCATAGTTCCCACAAATATTTCAGTCACCACTGTATCCCCAGTGTGCAGCACAGCACAGGCACACAGGCCCCTGGGAAATGCTGCAAGGATGAATGAAGGAACTCTAACCTAGAGATATTCGTGCAACAGGAAATGCCCTGGAGGAATGGCAGGTTCTTGAGCAGGAGCTAAACAGAATGACCGAGCCCAGGAGATGGCAGAGACCAGAGAAAGATTGGCCCCATAGCACCCAGCATGTCTGTACATGGTTCAACGTGGAACCAGGACTGTAGAAAAGAGTGACCTTATGGGTTTTCCAGCCCTAGCACAAACTGTGAATATTAATCAAGCTTTACAAAGCTCCAAGAGCACCTGTGTGCAATCTCAGGCAGTCCGCCTGTGGTGACTGGTATGGAAATCTCTAAAATCTCTAGGTAGGTTTTCAATTCTCTATCAAATGAGGTTTCATGTTTTCACCCTCCTGACAATCTTTCAGGTTGATACTGACTTCATCTATTGATTCATCAAATCAATCCGACTTGATGCCCAGAGAGGGATCTGCTCCTACCCTCTTTTATAATATGCCAAGTCCGATGTTAAGATCATTGTTTCATTACTTGTACTGTTAGTGGAGTGAAAACTTGAAATGTTTCTGCAAGTGCCAAGAACCATAATTTTTATGTTTAGAAATGAAACCACTCGAAGTAAGAGACGCATGATGGTCATAGTCAGAGGCCTCTTCTCCAGGACCTCTTCAAGGGAACACAAGGCTGTGGGTCTCCAACTATTCCTTAAATCTTTTAATGACTAAAAGTATTTAAAAATTCTTGTAAGCATTCATATGTCTGTGTATATATTTAAGTCCTTAGACATCTTTTTTACATCATCTAGCTTTCCCTAGTTAGACTGCAAGTTCCATGAGGCAAAGGGCTTAATCTGCTTGTGTGATGGTGAGTCCCACCTGGAAATATTGTTGGACCCACTGTGGGTCCAACAAATCAGTCAGTGTAAGGTCTAGCAAATGTTGTTGTTGCTTAGTCACTAAGTCATGTCCAATTCTTTGTGATCCCATGGGCTGTAGTCCACCAGGCTCCTCTGCCCATGGGATTTCCTCGGCAAAAATACTGGAGTGGGTTGCCATTTCCTTCTCCAGAGGATCGTTCCAACCCAGAGATCAAACTTGGATCTCCTACACTGGCAGGTGGATTCTTTACCATGGAGCTACAGGGAAGCCCAATAGCAAATGTAGATACTGCTTAACTTAAAAGAACGATCAGCAATTACAACTGTATTTTTAAAATTACATTGTAGTTTGTAGCTGCTTTATTTACAACTGCCCCAAATTGAAAGAACCCAAGAGTCCTTCGGTAGATGACTGGATAAACGGATTATGAGCAACAGCTATACAATGCAGTATTATTCAGTGATGAGAAGAAATGAGCTGTCAATTCATGAAATGACAGGGAGGGGATGTCCCTGGTGGTCCAGTGGCTGGGATTCTGCACTCCCAATGCAGGGCACAAGGGTTTAAATCCCTGGTCGGGGCACTAGATTCCTCATGCCCCAACTAAAAGATTCCTCATGCCCCAACTAAAAAGAGACTGCATGCCACAAATAAGACCTGGCACAGTCAAATGCATAAATGTTTTTTAAAGAAAAGACAAGGAGGAACTTAGATGCATATTACTAAGTGAAAGAATTCAATCTGATAAAGCTACATATTATATGATTCCAATTCTGACATTCAGGAAAAGACAAAAGTATAGAGATGGCATAAGGATCAGTGGTGGGAAGGAGGAAGGGCATGATAAAGAACTGAGGTGCAGGAGAGTTCTACAGATGCTGGAACTATTCTCTATGATACTATAATGGTGGCATCGTGTATTTGTCAAAACCCATAGGCTGACAACACAGAGTGAACTCTAATGTAAACTGCAGACCTTAGTTAATAATATTGTATAAATATTAGTTCATCAACAGTAACAAATGTACTAAACTAATGAAAGATGTTAATAATAGTGGAAACTGTTTGAGGAACTGGAGTTAATGCTATACTTATAAATTTTCTTCAAACAAAAAGTCTGTTAATTTAAAAATTACACTAGAAGTCAAGATTTCAGAGTTTTTAATATTACATCTTTCAACAGATATATTCTGACTGCAAAATTATTTTCCACTAAAATATTTTTAGAAGGATATTATAATGATTTCCTCTCTTACATAACACTGCTGTAATAGCCCAGAAAAAATACTCAGAAAACACTTTTCCCCAGCTGGAAACCTATTTAAACATTCAATTAAACATCAAATATACAATCCCATGAATATGGGGGTGGGGAAACAATGGAAACAGTGAGAAACTTTATTTTGGGGGGCTCCAAAATCACTGCAGGTAGTGACTGCAGCCATGAAATTAAGACACTTGCTCCTTGGCAGAAAAGCTATGACCAACCAAGCAGCATATTAAAGAGCATAGACGTTACTTTGACAACAGAGGTCCATCTAGTAGAAGCTATGGTTTTTGCAGTCATCATGTATGGATGTGAGAGTTGGACTATAAATAAAGCTGAGCACCAAAGAATTGATGCATTTGAACTGTGGTGTTGGAGAAGACTCTTGAGAGTCCCTTGGACTTCAAGGAGACCCAACCAGTCAATCCTAAAGGAAGTGAAAATGAAGTGAAGTCGCTCAGTTGTGTCCAACTCTTTGCAACTCCATGGACTGAAGCCCTCCAGGATCCTCCGTCCGTGGGATTCTCCAGGCAAAAATATTGGAGTAGGTTGCCATTTCCTTCTCCAGGGGATCTTCCTGACCCAAGGATTGAACCCAGGTCTCCTGCATTGCAGGCAGATGCTTTAACCTCTGAGCCACCAACAAACCAGTCAATCCTAAAGTAAATCAGTCCTAAATATTCATTGGAAGGACTGATGCTGAAGCTGAAGCTCCAATATTTTGGCTACCTGACTCACTGGAAAAGACCCTGATGCTGGGAAAGATTGAAAGCAGGAAGAGAAGGGGACGACAGAGGATGAGGTGGTTAGATGGTATCACCGACTCAATGGACATGAGACTGAGCAAGCTCCAGGAGTTGGTGATGGACAGGGAAGCCTGGCGTGCTGCAGTCCATGGGGTCTCAAAGAATCAGACACCACTGAGTGACTGAACTGAACTGACTTAACTAACAGAAAAAGTGTATCCAATTTAAAAAGAAATATTAATGGGAAAAAAAAAACAAGTATAAATAAAGCAGTTACTTTTCTCCTTACATATTTTGAGAAAACTAAGTTCCAAAATTTCAAAATTCTATGCTGAGGAAATGAAATATTCCTTGCAAGTCTAGATTCTCTACTTTGGTCTGAAACCTCCTAATGTCTGACTCCTACAGAGGATGGGTATTCAGGGTATCTGGATGAACATCAAGGATGTCACAATTCTGCACTGTAAACAGTCTGAATGATATACTCCATGGGTATCTCCACACTGATAAAATCCCCCAAAGTAAAGGCCTGTGATTAATTAATATGGCTCTAATTATTAACAATACACTTACAATAATGGCTTCAGGAAGAAACACAACTCCAATTGACCCCTTTAAATTCATGCCCTCAGGAGGGGTCTTAGGGCCTGGCATTTGCTCTTTTCCCCTGGTCCATTCAGTCTCCCACTCTCCTATTCAACTCCACGTATCTCCAACTCCAAATCTAACATCTAATACCTCTTTCTACTTCCTTGCTTTTGGCACTGACCTTGCAATTTCATGGAGAGAAGAGAAGCTTTCAGAAGAGAATACGTGTGAGTTCCCACCATCACTCACCCCACTGCCTGGACCCTCCACTGCTCACTCTGGATTGAAGTCCAACCTGTCCACTTGCGCGTGATCCCATCTGTCTCTCTCACAGTCCAAGGCATCAGTCTGGCTCTTCTCACCCTTGAAGAAGCTGCTACAATGTTGTGAGCGACAGCATCAAGGTGTGACTTTGAATCTGCTCCAATTCATTTTTTAAAAGCCCTCACATATACATCATTCATGAAATATTCTTACAAAACTGTTTAAACTTAATTAAATCAATCCTCCAGCTCTAATTTCCAATATAATATAGGAACAGAGGAAGTAAGTTTTTTAAAAAGAAAAAAGGAAGAAAGGAAAGAAGGAAGGAAGAGAGTGAGGGAGGGCAGAAGAAAGAGAGAAAATGACAGATCTACACTGTGGAACAGCCTATAGGAAACTGACCTGGATGCTTCGTAATCAACATCACAGTCACTTCATCGAAGAAAATACGAGATCACAAATGAACACCTAAAAACATTAGTCAATAGAGAAACACAAGGGCAGATAACACAACACACTTATTAGAATGGATAAAGCAAACAGAAAACAAAACCTGTCAATACCAAGTGTTGACAAGGATATGGAGTAACTGGAAATCACACATTGCTGGTGAGAATGCAAAATGTTACAGTCACTGTGAAAGACAACTGGTGGTTCCTTATAATTTCAAATATTCCCTTAACATATCACACAGCAATCCCACTCCTAGGTATTCTATTCAAGTGAAATGAAAACCTATATTCACATAAAATACTCTGGGCATATGCTTACAGTAGCTCTACCCAAAATTGCAAGGACTGGAAACAATGGAAATATTCCTTTTCTACAGAAGAACAAACTGCAGTACGTCCAAGACAATGAAATACTACTCAGTAACACAAAGGAACTGTCAATAAGTCAATAACACGGATGGATTTCAAACACCTTATGCTAAGAGAAAGAAAACAGACCCAAAAGGCTATATGCTATATGATTCCGTGTGGATGATATTCTGGAAAAGGCAAGACTGTAGTGAGGAAGAGATCAGTGACTGCCAGGGGTTAAGGATGGGGGAGGTTTCAGTACAGAGAAAATCTGAGATCTCTTTTTTTCGAATCTCTTCATTTCTCTTAATGGAAGACTGTCAACACATTGGCTCATGAGAAAAAGCCAGTGGGCTCAAAAGATCCACCAGACTTAATTGTCGAAAAATAAGACTGTTTCTCCAAGTCAATAAATGGAGGACTCCCAGCAGGAGGGGAAACATTTCTCCAGAAATGAGGGTTTTCTTATTGGCAGCTGAAAGCTCCTTGGTTGGCAATGAGCTAAAACAATCTCTCTTTGATTACCGTTTTAACTTATTAACATTTTAAGTTGGCTAAACCAAAGCTTTCAGTAAGAGGCACCTTCACTAACTTTGGTGTTTCATAGTATGTTTATATGTTAAAAACTGTGCTTTGTATAATTCAGAAAAACTAAACAAAACAAAGACTGGTTAAAGGGAATGAATATATATATTAACAAATATCAACTACAGTAATAGAAATCACCATTTAAAAATACTATCTTTTAGAGTTATTTTAGAAGGAATGTATACATTTGGCTTTTATGCTTAAAGAAATATGCATTTATGGTCATGATAGATATAAGTTGCCATGTAATGAAATGCTGTTATCATGCAATAAAATAGATGATCCCCAAGATCCTTCTAAGAAATCTATCTAGTCTAGGCAAGTGAAAGTGTTAGTTGTTCAGTCATGTTCGACTCTTTGCAACTGCAGGGGCATAGCCTGCCAGGCTCCTCTGTCCATGGAATTCTCTAGGCAAGAATACTGGAGTGGGTTGCCATTTCCTCCAGGGGAATCTTCCTGACCTAGGGATCAAACCCAGGTCTTGTGCACTGCAGGCAGATTCTTTACCATCTGAGCCACCAGGGAAGGGAAGTTTAAACCTGTTTTCTCTCCTATTATCATCAGTTATTTTGCAAAATTTTTTTGTCCTTTGTTTTTTAGATTAATATATAATCATGATTTTTAAAAATGTAAAGACATAGAAAACTCAAAAGGAAAGAAATTACCCAGATCTTAAAAGCCGAAGAAAAAACAGTGCTGTTAACATTTGGATTACAACCATCCAGACCTTTTCCTATATAAATGCATACATGTAAACACACATTTATAAGTCTTTCACTTAGCATTATATCAAGGTTCTCTTCCCAATGATAAGGCTTTATATACAGTTGTATTTTAATAGGGGCAAGGTATACCATTATAAGGAGAGGCTAACATTTAATATCAGACAAACAGCAGCTTTTCAGTCTTAAACCTTACATTCAACATTGCGAAAAACTTGTGAATCTCCACTGTTACAGTTTCTTCCTTTGGTGTCATTCTTATAGTAAAAGGTTTCCCCATTCAAAAATCAACTAAATATTCACTTATAATTCTTTCTAGTACTTTTATGATTTTCATTTTTATATTTACATCTTTAATTTTTTTGAATCTATATCTAAATGCTTAATTCAAAGAGGGGATTTAACTTTAATCACCCCCCACAAATAGCTAGCCAGTTGTCCTAACACCATTCAATAATCAATTTATCTTTTTCTTTGAACAGGAAATACCTATAACATACATCAAATATATGTATATCTACACTTTTGATGGGCTTCCCTGATAGCTCAGTTGGTAAAGAATCCTCCTGCAATGCAGGAGACCTGGGTTCAATCCGCTGGTTGGGAAAATCCCCTGGAGAAGGGAAAGGCTACCCACTCCAGGACTCTGGCCTAGAGAATTCCATGGACTATATGTCCATGGGGGTCTCAAAGAGTTGGACACAACTGAGCGACTTTCACTTTCACAGTTTTTACAGCTCATAAAAACTTTCTATTCTGTTCTATTTATCTGTCTGTCTGTTCTGGTGCCAGTACCACGGTCTTCAGTGGCTGCAGCTTTATAACACATGATAAGGCAATCTCCTTTCCTTGCATTATTTTTTCCAAAACTCTTCATAGTCATTATCTCAGCATTTATTTGACCTGACTTACTAGACAGCATATTAAAAAGCAGAGACATTACTTAACAACAAAGGTCCATCTAGTCAAAGCTATGGTTTTTCCAGTAGTCAGGTATGGATGTGAGAATTGGACTATAAAGAAAGCTGAGTCTCATAAAAACTTTCTATTCTGTTCTATTTATCTGTCTGTCTGTTCTGGTGCCAGTACCACGGTCTTCAGTGGCTGCAGCTTTATAACACATGATAAGGCAATCTCCTTCCCCTGCATTATTTTTTCCAAAACTCTTCATAGTCATTATCTCAGCATTTATTTGATCTGACTTACTAGACAGCATATTAAAAAGTAGAGACATTACTTACCAACAAAGGTCCATCTAGTCAAAGCTATGGTTTTTCCAGTAGTCAGGTATGGATGTGAGAATTGGACTATAAAGAAAGCTGAGCACCGAAGAATTGATGCTTTTGAACTGTGGTGTTGGAGGAGACTCTTGAGAGTACCTTGGACTGCAAGGAGATCCAACCAGTCTATCCAAAAGGAGATCCGTCCTGGGTGTTCATTGGAAGGACTGATGTTGAAGCTGAAACTCCAATACTTCGGCCACCTGATGCCAAGAGCTGACTCATCGGAAAAGACCCTGATGCTGGGAAAGATTGAAGGCAGGAGGAGAAGGGGACGACACAGTCTGAGATGGTTGGATGGCATCACTGACTCAATGGACATGAGTTTGGGTAAGCTCCAGGAGTTGGTGATAGACAGGGAGGCCTGGTGTGCTGTGGTCCATGGGGTCGCAAAGAGTCGAACACGACTAAACGACTGAACTGAACAGACTTCAGAATCAGATGTTTTGATATGCTGTTTATTCACTGTTATTTTATGTTAAGTAGTCTTCTCTGGTGTTAGATGTGAGTGATGTATTTTCTTTTTGGCTATTTTTTCCATATAACTGTCATGTACTTAATCACATTTAACTAAGAACCAAAAGGAAACAGAAGCAACTCAATATCTGATGGGAGACCTGATGGCTGTCCCTAAATTTTTGTTTTATCACAGCAGTACCCTGTGCCAAGTCTCTGAGTGTGATTGAATCCTGGGGTAGACACAGCCCCTGCTTCTCTCAGGCCAGCTGTTGTCTCTTCGGTTAGCAGGGTTTGCAGTAATTTGCTGGAATTTGTGGAATTTAATCCTCATGACATTGCACTTATCTTCTCAGGAGAGGGAAGTCACAGATTGATTCCAGGCGGTTTTCCTGAAGTTGATCTGTCCTTTCCCTCCCATGTCACATCAGGTGAAAACTCTGTGCTTACAGGATGCAGTAGGCACCAACTCCCTGCCAGCTCCCTGTTTCTGTACCAGTGGAATTTCCCCCCTTTCTTTTTCTTTGTAAGCTTCTCCTCTTACCTCACCATCTTATCAGGAAATCCTGAGTTAGATCACGCTGTAAAACTCTGTATAAGCAAACTGTACCACTGATAAACATTAAAATAATTAGATAACCTAAGATTAACTGTAATCTTCTTTGGTGGTTCAGAGGTTAAAGCATCTGCCTCCAATGCAGGAGACCCGCGTTTGACCCCTGGGTTGGGAAGATCCCCTGGAGAAGGAAAGGGTAACCCACTCCAGTATTCTTGCCTGGAGAATCCCTTGGACGGAGAAGCCTGGTAGGCTACAGTCCACGGGGTTGCAAAGAGTCGGACACGACTAAGTGGCTTCACTCACTCAAGATTAACTGTTAAAGGGGCCTTTTGCAGAGAATAGTCAAGGGTTAAGAAAAAAAAAACAAAAGCAAAAACTAGTACTGGGATTTCAGAGGCTTTTGAAACAAACTAATTAATTTTTATTTCTATTCTTCCAAACCTCACTAAAATGACAGCCCCCAGCGTCCAGACCCCAGCAAAGCTCAGGAGGCAGGGCTCTGGGATCTCTGTAGGGGGATAGAACCTCCCCTGAGTCCCTCTCTCCCAACCTTGAGAGCCAGGCCTCCCAGCCCAGAGGACGACAACAGACTGTCTCTCCAGCAACCCCAACTGTGAAAATACCCGTACCCTGCAAGAGAGGGCCGGAGATGGATACAAGGCAGGGGGCAGAAGAAAAGTTCAGAGACCACGCTGCCTTCACGACACAAAGTACAGAATATTAGTTTTAAAAGGGAGTGGGAATGGGTATTCCCTGGCAGTCCAGTGGTTAAAGCCTTGCCTTCTAGTGTAGGAGGTGAGGGTCCAATTCCCGCTTGGGGAACTAAAATCCCACATGTCTTGTGGCCAAAACATAAAACAGAAGCAAATTTGTTACAAAAATTTGTAACAAATTAAATAAAGACTATTAAAATGGTCCATGTCAAAAATCTCTTTAAAAAAAAAATGAGGGTGAGTAAACAAAGAAGAGCTCTTGGACGCTATACATCTCATAGCAGAAATAAATTTGATAGAAGAATTAGAAAATATT
The DNA here is from genome assembly GCA_006408675.1 of Madoqua kirkii. NCBI lineage: Eukaryota > Metazoa > Chordata > Mammalia > Artiodactyla > Bovidae > Madoqua > Madoqua kirkii. The sequence goes on from SJYC01019404.1 coordinate 33,864, forward strand.
TCCGAAGACATCTTTGCAAATAGACAAAAACAAAGCAAAACAAACCAAAAAAAGGAGACAGGAATAAACATAAAACAGAAGCAAATTTGTTACAAAAATTTGTAACAAATTAAATAAAGACTATTAAAATGGTCCATGTCAAAAATCTCTTTAAAAAAAAAATGAGGGTGAGTGAACAAAGAAGAGCTCTTGGACGCTATACATCTCATAGCAGAAATAAATTTGATAGAAGAATTAGCAAATATTTCCAAAGACATCTTTGCAAATAGACAAAAACAAAGCAAAACAAACCAAAAAAGGAGACAGGAACTGAGGGTGAGGGAGAAAATGAACAACAAACGATTAAGTCCAGATGATGCAAAAGAGGCCCAGACATAAAGAAGCAAGATGATGGGGAAGAGAAGATTTTCAAAGAGATAAAACAAGACATTTCACAGAACTGAAGAATAGGACTGCCAATGTCAAGTTCAACTGACGGTAAAGAAAACAAAAACACCAACCCACAGAGGCATATTATTATGAATTTCTAACCACCAGGGCTAAGAGACGGCTGTGGAAGCTTCTAGAGAGGATGAACAGGTCACACACACAAGACTAAGGGTAAGACTGGCATCGGCTTGTCAACAGGGATGCTGGAGGCAACCAAGCAACGTCTTCCAAATGTGGAAGGAAAATGGGCATGAAGCTGTTTTCTGACATACAAGACTCCAAAATTTTCTTGAATGCTCTTGCCAGCACGGGAAGGGGACTAATAAAAGGTATGGGATGAAGAAGGGTAAATTCTTAAGACATTGGTAGTGAGGGTGAGAACTGGGAAGCATATTCAAGGAGTAGCCTGACCAGGAGGAACAGGATGACATGGATTACAGGAACACCCTCTAGAAAGAAAAGAACACTGACTGGTCACTTATCAGCTCAATTACGTTTAAGAAAACCTGATCACCACACGCTACATGCTCATCTATAAATAATATCTGCACGGTAACATAATCATTTAAAGATTAGTTTAAGCAAAAGCAGTGATGTAAAGCTACACAAGGAGGATGGAGCAACAAAAGTATATGGTGGGTATAAAAGCATTCGTATTACATAGCAGGAAATCAGTAACACTGAAAAACATTTGGAAATGTACAGGTAACACGCAGAAGAAGAAAGGGCTAAAATGCTGAGTCACTGACTCTAGGATATTAGAAAGGGGCAGTGACCTCTTATTTTGTTATCACTTTCAAAAGAATATTCAGTTTTTAAGATTATGAGTGTGTGTTACTTGCAAAAGTAAAGTATGATTAGAAAAGGAAATGGACTGTGTGGTCAATTATAAGCTGAAAAATGTGTAAAATCTAGCTTCTAAATTACAATGAGTACTATGGTTGACCCTTAGAGAACCATGGGAACTCAGGGCCGCAAGCACATGATCAGTTATCTGATTCACGCCACCTACCCCCAAGAGTGAAACCTACCAGTTCATGAGCATCTGCTCCAGGAACTGCTCTCAGGACAGCCATGCCCTCTGGAGGGGGCATCTCAGTGGATGACACACTCAGGTGACTGTGCTCTCAACAAGCCCTGGCCCCCAAGTCTCTCCCTTTTCTGAGTTGCTACTTCTGACTGCTCTCTGCCTCCTGAGGGGCTCTCTCCACTTTCCAAAATGTGCAACCTAAGTGGCCAAGAACAACAGTTCCAGACTTAAACCCCCTCACCAGGAGGGCAGCCAGACCAACACAGGCATCCCTGGCAGGTGATCCCAAACCCCCCAAGGAAGGCTGCACAGTGGAGGCTGGGCTGCGCACTCACAAGCTCACCACTGGGCAGGGAATGGGGTAGGGTGTGGCGGCGCAGCTCCCACAGGGAGCCCTGGCTGCCCCCACTGCAGTCAGGGAGCAGGGAGACCAGCTTCCAGAAGAAAGGGGCAGGCAATCCAATAAATCAGACATCGACGTTAGAGCAAGAGACTGCTTATTGAATTTATGCCTTACGAGATTCAATTTGGGGCCATGTTGGAGAATTATTTAATTATATCTCCTCTTAGGAACAAATGATCACACGCTCTAAGCTTCCTGTGCTCTGGGCACTGATGAGTGATCAGCACCAAATGCTACAAAGCAGAAATTCAACACGACGATCATTCTTCAGAAAAAAAAAAATCCATTCTCTTCTTTGTTAAGGTTTGTCCATTTGTACTGGAAAGTGACTGAACACAGAAAAAAGTTTGCTTCCTGCTCTTGGCCTTTTTCTCTGTGAGTTTAGTAACCAGATATTTTTACAGTGTTCGGAAGAAATCTTGCAATTTTTCCTTCACATGACAGGTTTTGTTCTTTTCATTCACATTTCATCAAAGGGACCATACTTCTGCCACTAGATTTGCGTTAATAGTCCCTAGAGATGCACCCTGGGGTGACACAGCACAAGGCCTGGTTCCCAACCAAGCCGCAGACACCAGTGACTAAAGTGAATGACCCCAGGCTCGTCTGGCTCTAGGGACACACAAGGCAGGACTGCGTATGGAGGGGCGCAGTGTGAGGACCCTGAAGACTCCGGGGGCAGGGAGGAGGCGCGGCAGGTGTTCCCAGTGACGCTAGAGATCACACCGGCCGGCAGGGTGGACTCTGACCATTTCCATTTCAGGTGTTCAGAGCATTCTGTGATTCAGTTAGCGAACAGTACTGGTACATGCTGGAGAAAATGAGTTTTCCTTTTTTTGTGCACTAAAGAAGCATTTTGCTACTAAAAAGGGAGAGTCTATTTCCAGGTGACTAAATAAGAGGGCACATACACAAAAAAATCTTCCTCTGTGAGCACAAGAAAAGCACAGTGACATCCACAAAATTAATGAGGTAATGTTTTGTTCACTTTCTTAATATTGCTAATGGTGCCAGAAAATTAAAGAGTTACTTGGTGTTACTTGGCCTGGCTCATTAGTATACACTACACAACATTTTTAAAATTGATATTACGTAACAAAATTAAAAACCTGTTTTTACATTCTCTCAAGGTCATTAGTGGTCCTGATTTAAAAAAAGAGATGGTCTCACAATAAACAGACAACTACTTAAACATTTACAAATAAAAATCTCCTTGCTCTTCTATTGTAATTAATCATAATCCCATTAAGTACCTTTTGGATCAATACGGAGCTTTTAAGGTTTTGGAAGGCCTGTTTTTCTGATCTTCCCAGAAATTATATTAAGCAGACACACAGATGAAGAAAAGACAACTTGAAGCTCAGAGAAGGCCCGCTTAATGTCACCCAGTTTTCAGGTAGCTGGGGCTAGAACCAGGCTTCTGACAACCAGTCCTGTTCTCCTTCTCTTACTAAGTCTACTGACATTTCCAACAGCAAAAGCCTTAGCTGTATGTACAGTTCTTCCCTCCATTTGTTCCTTCCTGTTGCAATATGCATTCAGCCTGAAAATTACTGCAACTCGAAAACTTTTCCTATAAACACCAGCAAAATAAAAAGCAAAACATCAAAAGAACCCATATCCTGGCAGTTTGGAAGACAGAGGGAATAAGCATCTGCTTGAGGGATGGGATGGGGAGGGAAGTGGGACCAGGGGTTCAAGATGGGGGACACGTGTACACCCACGGTTGATTCATGTCAATATATGGTAAAAATCACTATAATATTGTAAAGTAATTAGTGTCCTATTAAAGTAAGTAAATTATATTTTAAAAAAAAGAGCGAGAGAACCAGCCTGCCAAAGCAAGGACACAGGTTCGATCCCTGGCTAGGAAGGTTCCACATGCCACAGAGCACGTAAGCCAGAACCACTGGGCCCATGCCCTGGAGCCATCAAGCTGCAACCACTGAAGTCTACAAGCCTAGAGGCTTTGCTTTGCGACAAGAGAAGCTACTGCAATGAGAAACCCAAGCACCACAATGACGAGTATCCCCCACTCGCTGCAACTAGAGAAAGTCGCACAAAAGCAACAACGACTCAGCACCGTCATAACATAAGAAACAAAAAGTAAAATCATAATGGTAAAGATTAAAAGCCTGGTAACCCTCATTATCATTGGGCAGTAGATACTAGCAGAGAAAAGACACTTACTATATACTCAAACCAGTCTAAACCATGGAGAAGGATGAAATGTTACCCCAATTCATTCAAAGAAGCTAGAACCTATGTAATACCAAAACTTGATCTTTAAAAAAGACCAAATTCACTTACACATACAGATGTAAAACTTCTAAATCTATACATAGTATTGATAAATAGAATCCAGCAGTGAATTAACTGAATAATATAAAATGACCAAGCAGGTTTAACTTCAAGAATGCAGAGATGCTCACCAATAGGAAAGCTGTCAGTATAACTTATTACAGTTTTTAAAGTAAAAAAAAAATACAAACCATATCAGTAAAACACAGGAGCTAAAAAAATATTTGGTAAAATTCAAGTAATTCTGAACTAAATAAGCAAGCAAACAGCTACCTAAAACAGAAGGTGAAAAGATACATAAATAAGATCAAAACCATTACTACAAACCTGTAACAACTTATTAAATGGTGAAACACTTAGGCTATTACCATTTAAGTCAAGACTAAGACAGAGATATTTATTATTCAATATCTATCGTTTTGGAGGCCCTAGCTAATGCAATAAAAGAAGATGCAAAATAAATAGTCTAAGTGTTAGCAGAGAAGAGAAAATATCATATGTATTTGTAGCTTTGAGTAAAATCCTAAGAAACAACTACAACCAATTATTACTATGAAGAGAGCCTAGTAGTTGTTGGATACAAATATACATACATATATATTTATATGCAGAGTCCATCAGGAGAAACTCTGGGCTAGAAGAAACACAAGCCAGAATCAAGATTGCCAGGAGAAATATCAATAACCTCAGATATGCAGATGACACCACCTTTATGGCAGAAAGTGAAGAGGAACTAAAAAGCCTCTTGATGAAAGTGAAAGAGGATTATGCAGAGTACATCATGAGAAACGCTGGGCTAGAAGAAACACAAGCCAGAATCAAGATTGCCAGGAGAAATATCAATAACCTCAGATATGCAGATGACACCACCTTTATGGCAGAAAGTGAAGAGGAACTAAAAAGCCTCTTGATGAAAGTGAAAGAGGAGAGCTCACCATTCAGAAAACTAAGATCATGGCACCTGGTCCCATCACTTCATAGGAAGTAGATGGGGAAACAGTGGAAACAATGTCAGACTTTATTTTTTAGGCTCCAAAATCACTGCAGATGGTGACTGCAGCCATGAAATTAAAAGACACTTACTCCTTGGAAGGAAAGTTACGACCAACTTAGATAGCATATTAAAAAGCAGAGACATTACTTTGCCAACAATGGTCCGTCTAGTCAAGGCTATGGTTTTTCCAGTGGTCATGTATGGATGTGAGAGGTGGACTGTGAAGAAAGCTGAGCACTGAAGAATTGATGCTTTTGAACTGTAGTGTTGGAGAAAACTCTTGAGAGTCTCTTGGACTGCAAGAAGATCCAACCAGTCCATTCTAAAGGAGACCAGTCCTGGGTGTTCACTGACAGGACTGATGCTGAAGCTCAAACTCTAGTACTTTGGCCACCTCATGCGAAGAGCTGACTCACTGGAAAAGACTCTGATGCTGGGAGGGATTGGGGGCAGGAGGAAAACGGGATGACAGAGGATGAGATGGCTGGATGGCATCACCGACTCGATAGACGTGAGTCTGAGTGAAATCCGGGAGACAGTGATGGACAGGGCGGCCTGGCGTGCTGTAATTCATGGGGTTGCAAAGAGACGGACACGACTAAGTGACTGAACTGAACTGAATATATATTTAAGTTTCTCTTTATACTAGTAAGGTATTCAGCACCACTCATTTTCCCTCAAGGCCTCATTTTCCCTTTCAAAGAGTCTTTAATAGCTTTCTGGCTGAAGCCATGACAAGGTATGGTTGCCAAATCACTCTACCGGCAGTAAGATTCAATTTGCCCGTGTACTGATAGTGGCAACTATTTCACGGCAGCCACCTGATAAGAGACACTGTAACAGGCAGTCAATTTCAGAGGTGTTAAAATGTGGGGAAAATGTGCCCTTAGAATCAATCAAAGGAGGTGGGGTAATCTGTTGAGCATTTATTCTAAGCTATAACTTTACAGACAAACGCAAAAAGTTATAAAGTTATATACAGTTTGTAAAGCTTTATATAGTTATAACTATATATAATTTATAAAGCTTATAGTTTATATAGTTATAAAGCTATAACTTTACTCACCAAACCCACTCTTGAATGTAACTAATCTGAAGATGAGATTTGTCTTTTAAATCCCAGGCAGACACAGGCACACACACACATATGTACACAGGCGCGCACACACACACACTCCTACAGATAAGTTTCCAGATCTATATGACTTTCTTCTAGGTCAACCTAGAATGGGGACCAAAGAAACAAAAGATGAAGCGTGCATAAAAGGTTTATGGAGGGTGGAAGGGCTGATATGACAACTGAATCACCTCGTATTTTTCAGCAAAGAACTTTGTCATACACTAGGGTAAGGAAGTATAAAATGTTATAAATTCCAGACATATGTTTTAAAAGGTGAACAGAGTCTTACTATGATAAGGCCATGCTTATGAGATGGGCTCAATGAACTGTGGCTGTGGTAGAAAAACTAAAACATTCCCAGCCCTGGGTCCTGGGTCAGCCTCACCAAGTCTGCAATCCCAGCTGCTGAACGGGTTATAGCAGAGATAGCAATTCTGTTCCCTTCGAGTAGGTGATGAACCCGAGATGAAGAGGCAGAATAACTTTAGATAAGTCTTATCATAAAGGTGCAACAACATTTTCAAAAATCACTGGGCTATTTTGTGCTTCCTTCTTTCCACACATTTAAAATGCTTAACAGAATTTCATCTCCTACTTTTGTGGGTTAGATACATGAGCTGCCTGATGCTCACAAGATTCTCCTTGTGAGCTGCAAGGATGCTTTGTCAAGCTTTTGAGAGGTTTGAGTCGGATACATGAAGTCTACAAGTAAAGTTTGTGTGTGTTGTTAGCTGCTCAGCTGCATCCGACTCTTGTGACCCATGGACCGCAGCTCTCCAGGCTCCTCTGTCCATGGGGTTTGCCAGGCAAAGTTTGAATGTTAACTAATTTTGTACTTGGGATAATAGTTTAGGAAATTATAATGTGTTTGTTTATAACTTTATTGGGTCTTAATCAAAATATAAATAAAAGTAATGATCTCATGTAAAACTTACTAGGTTTACAGATAAGCTTAATAAGCTGAGTGTTAAGAAACATTAAAAAAATATTCACAGTTTTCACTAACTTTAGTGTTAAAACACAAGTATTTTGAGCAATTCTTTCCATGCACTTAGACAATGAAATACAAACAAAACTCCACTGATGGAAAGACGGAAAATCGAAAGGACTGAAGAGGTGAAGGGGTCTGAGAAATCTTGAGCACGGAGCTCTTCAGAGGTAAGAGGGGAGGAGAGGTTGAAAGACGCCATGACACGATAGCTTAGACTAAGATTCCTACCCTGATGAGAGAGACAGCTGGATTATTCAACTTCCAATTGGCCAGAGACCAGCATGATACCTACACATGACTGCTACATCTGCCTGCGGGCTGGTGGAAGGAAAGAGGTGGAAGCTGACAGTGAGTGTTATGGGGAAGATGGGGGAGGAGAGCCAGGGAGCCCTTCCCAAAAAGCCAGCACAAGGTCCTCACTCAAATTACTTCCCCCACTTCACGCTCGGTGACGTGGAGCGTAAGGAAGACAAGAACACCAGTGTAGACAGCAGTTCTGATCTGGTGATTTCTCCTTTTCACCTTAAAAGCAAACCGAAGATCATTAAAATTACGTGTGTGTAAACCCCTGATTGGAGGTATCCTTTTCTAGAGCCAATAAAAGCAAACTGTTATCTGCTAGAGGTTTCAGAAATCAGAACAATATGGGCTCCCTCTAGTGGTGTAAAAACCCTTAAAATACCCTCAGATACTTAAAAGGATGTTCCCACTTTATTTTAGTCATTTTTATATTTTTGTATAGCCTAGTCCTTCTCCTCTTGGAAAACCCAAATTCAACAAACAATTCGCTGCAAATAGTCATCCCAGCAGATGAGGAGAGGAAATAGGCTCAGAGGCCAAATGTGACAGCTCCCAAGTCACAAAGCAAGTTTATTTGCTCCCTTCAGGATCAATCAGAAGCTTAAGCAGCCATGAACGAAGAGGTGGGGACAGGCAGAGCTAAGCCATGTGACGTGGGGGGACTGGACAAAGAGACTTGTTTTAGGCAAACAGAAGTGAGCTGTACCATGACATAAAAAATTAATTTTCTCATACGGCTATGAAATCATCTCTTAAGAAAGCATAAAGGATTCGTTCCTAACAGGCTTTGGGCCAATCTGAAGGCTGCTCTAACAGTTAAGTCGGCTTGATTTTCTTCAGTTCTCTCATGTACAGAAAGCTCTCATCACTGCCCAGTCATGCATCTTATCAAAGACTCTACTCCATTGAGGCGGTTTTATGGTGGAGGTAGAAGGATTTTTTTTTTTTTTTTTTTTTTTTTTAGCAAAACTGAGCATGGCTGCCATTTGCATTGAAGCTTTGAGTCTTGTTACATAATGATGCAGCAAAGTGCTGGGGAGCTACAGGTACAAAAAAAAATCAACACAAAGAGAGGAATTGAGGAAAAAGCACGAAACACCTCCACTAAGAATGTAAATAACAATTATGAAACAGATGGGCAATGTAATTGGTACCTAACAGATTACAGCTCTGGCTGAGATGGTATCTATTTTCTGCCACTGCTATGGGAGATAGTCTTTTTTAAAAATAAGGTTATTTCACCTACTTGAGAGGAGAAAGTCTTTTTAGATAAGTATTCTTGAATCAGTTTCTCAAAAAACTGCCAACTAGTCCAAAGCCTTTTTCAAAGATGATGGTAAATATCTGAGTGAGGTTCTTCTGAATTCTCTCAGTACAATGATAGTTTCTCTGATTTTAGTAAAAACTAAGGAAGAAAACATGAAAACAAAAGTAGCTTTCTGGTACAGTATGAGACAGTGTCAGCCTAAGTAAGATCCTGTGACTGGCAACTGGGTTTCTGAATACTGTATAAGGTTTATACTAAAAAGTGCCGTTTATAGTTGAAAATAAATACAATTAAATTCCAATGTGTCTGGTAATTTCTATTAAATGCTGAACTCTGGATGCCTGGTCAGAATAAAATTCTCTCTTGTGCGACTTGTTCTACAGGAAAATCAGAATGAAATTAGAACTGCTTTAATTACCGGAGCACTTCTCTGGCTGAGCTTGAGCACTACCTACAGGCTGGTTCCCCTTGATAGTCTCTCACTCGTGGACTGACTGAGGTACATGCATTTTCTTGAGATGTCATCATCGCTGAGGGTTTACTTGTGTACAGTGACACCCCAAATTATGCCACATCAAAGCCCTTTACTTGTGGTGTGCTGCAAAACCTCAGTCAGCCGTCTTAGTCACTGGGAGTGAGCTAAGACATTTTCTTCACATTCTCTTTTCAGTCAGTCATCTTTCAAGTCATAGACCCAAACACTGTCACTTTGTGACAGATACTCCAGAGGAGCAGGTGACATACACACACACAGTCAAGACACCAAAACTGTCAAGTCAGCGGGGTTTGCTTCTATCTGGTTATTATTCTGCAGTTTTCACATCCGGATTTCTTTTTTCATGTTTAACAAAATAATATTGTTCCTTGGGGCAGAGGTTACACCTTTTTTATTCCTCTCAAAGGGCCAGGATATTATAAGTATGTGTAACAGGAATAAAAGATACTTATAGAACAAATGAATTTTATGTTTCAGTTTGTAGCAGAGACAGATGTACCTTGTTTCTCAGAAGAGCAAAGAAAGGTAAAGAATTGAACATGTAAATGACTAAACGAAACACTCTTCCCTCCAAACATTTTTGTGATGAATATTAATAAAATATATTTAGGAGAAAGTGTTCCTGCAAAACTACAATTTAAGATGAGCACACTTTGGACTTCCCTGGTGGCCCAATGGTTGGGAATCCTCCTGCCAATGCAGGGGTCACAGGTTCGATCCCTGGTCTGGAAGATTCCACGTGCTGCAGAGCAGCTAAGCCCATGTGCCATAACTACTGAGTCTCGCTCTAGAGCCCATGCTCTGCAGCACGAGAAGCCAGAAGCTAGACAGTAGCCCCTGCTCGCTGCAACTAGACAAAGCCCGCGAAGCAATGAAGACCTAGTGCAGCCAAAAATAAATGATGTGAGCACACTCTAATACACTTCACCATATGCTTGTTAGTCCTCAACTTTTCAAAAAGAGAAAATGCTATTACAGTATTATCTAGGTCTTATTCGCCAAGACTCATTTATAATGCTGTTCTCATCTCAGAAATGACAATTCCATTCTCTAAGCTCTCAGGGTCACATCAGGTCCTTGATGTCTCACTTTTTTTCTCCCACCTGCAGCCTAATACTAAATCCTTTTGGCTCTGCCTTGAAAATATATCCAGGACCTGCCCACTTCCGCCACCTCCAAATTTACTATCCTGGCTGATGGTCATAGGTCACTGCCTGCCTGGGCTCGTAACTGGTCCCTCTCCCTTTACCCTTATCCCATTACCGTCACCACAGCAGCCAGACTGACCCCATTAGCACATGGCCCCAACCACTGATCCCCTGCTAAGAACCTCTGGAAGCTCTCAGGTCACCCGAAGTTAAGCCAGTCTTTCCCTTGACCTGAAAGGCCCTATATGACTGGTCTTCCCACCCTCCCTACTCTCTTTCTGGACTCATCTCCTTCTACACTTTCCCTCGCTCACTAGGATCCAGCCACGTGTGCCTCTTTGCTTATCTTGAACAGAGCAGGCTGAGGCCCACCCTCGGGTGCTATACGAGGTCCTGCTTCCGTGTCATCCTCTCTGAGCACCTTCTCAGACCGAACTAAAACTAGATCGCTGCTCCTATCACGACACTGCTCCCCTCCCTTCCTCACTCAGCCTCTCCCCTTAGCACTTATCACTTACATGCACTGTGTATTTTATTCACTTATTCATTATCTATATTCCCCTTAATATATACTCCATGAGGGCAGAAGTTTTTCTTCTTCTTTTGTGTGTTTGATGCTGTATCACCTCTGCCAAGAAAATGCCTGGCACTGAGTAGGAGCTAAGAAATCCTTACTGAAGTAACTGAATGAGTTACAATTTCTATTTACTCAAAGACTCTAGAGGTCACCTCAGTTTCATATGAAGACAAGTTACATAAGTGCTTTTTTTGCTAATAGACTTGATGTTGTTACTTTTTCACCCAAGAGTTGATGAATAGTTTCTCTCTGCATCCCCAGTAACAGGAAAAACCACTAGATACCTTCTTCTTCTTACCAGAGTTTACAGAAAGTGGGGAAAAGACAACAGAATTTTTCTGAAGCCTTGTTTGAAGCAGGGTGAGTGTTAGAGTCCTCTCAGCTCTGCTTCACAGGAGGGAGGGACAGAGGGTTGGCGAGGCTCAGCACCCCCCACCACCATAGTGCAGGGTCACGGGACACCTTGCCCAGCACTGCACACAGACAATTACATGTGAGAGGGAGCCCACCAAGAGCTGCCACTGCCCGCCCCTCCCTGCAAGCTCAGCCCTGCCTGGAGGGTCTCAGCTGAGACTGAGCCTTTCACAGAGGGCCTAGGACAGGAAGCACTGCAAAGCTGGACTGTGGCGGAGGCACCGGTAGCTCAGCGGCCAGGGAAACGCAGGCTGATTTCCAGGTCCCAGTGGATGGGGATGGCCTTCTCCAGGGTGGAGAGGGTGGACATGTTAAACTCAGGGATCTCCGCTATGGGCTCCAGGGAGCCGCCCTATTACGACTGACAGATAAAAATCGAAGCCACCAGCACATGAGTGTGGTTTTGAAAAGAAAGCGAAGATTCTACAGTTCGGATGTGAATACTGAAGCAAATAAACCACCATCAACAAATGCTTACAAATAACGTGGTCACATGAGAAAGAAACATCCTAGGTGGCTGTGAAGGGTAGGAGGGAAACGGAAAGGTACTTATTTTAGAACAGTGGAAATAAATTAGAGTTGGAATAATTTACAGTATTTTCACAACCAAGAGAAAGCTGCTGATGTTTAAGAGAAAACAAAAGTGGGAGAAAAGAAGGGAATAAAAAATAAAATAAAACAGAAAAATGTTTGAATCCTACTAAAGGTACACCTCCATATTTTTCAACTGTTTCATTTTTCAAAAACAACCAAACTAAAAAGCCATGAATGGGACCTCATCAAAAATGGAAAACTATTTTCCCATGAGAGCTTATCTGAAGCTACAGATGGGGAGAAAATATTTGCAAGCTACATGTTCAGCGAAGGATTACCTTCTAAGGACTCACAACAAACATTTAAAACTCAACCGTTCAAAAAGAAATTCAGTTAGAAAACGGACAAAACAGACAGTCCACTTTAGAGGATACAGAGGTGGCGAATAAGTACCCCAAAAGATTTTCAACATCATTAGCCATCAGGAAAATGTAAATTAAAAATAAAATGAGGTATCAATACAAACCTATGAGTGTGACTAAAATAAAAACCTGTGATAAGGATGTGGAGAAACTGGAGCTCTCATACATGCTGGAGGGGATGTAAAAGTCTATAGACACTCAAACAGGCTGGCAGTTGCTGATACAACTAGACATGCAGTGATCATACAGCCCAGCAGTGTTACTCTTAGACATCTATCCAGAGACACGAAACATGTTCACACACAATCTGCACCAACGTGCCACGGCAGCTTGATCTGTCGTAGCTACAAACCCGAATCAGCCTAGCTGTCCTTCAGTGGGTCAACGGCCGCACAAGGTGTGGCACATCCACAGCGTGGAAAACTGCTGACACGGAAAAATAAAAGGGAAAAGCTCCTGGCACACATAATCACTTGGATCACCCTCCAGGGAACTGTGCTGAGTGGAAAAAGCCAAAAGGGTCTGCACTGTATGATTTAATTTACCTAACATTTTTTACAAGACGAATTCTGGACGCAGAGAACAGATTGGTGGTTTTCAGGGTTAAGAGATGAGGGTAGAGGGAAGGGTGGTGCGGTTACACAAGGATAAGATGCTTATGGTGACAGAACTGTTGTGTAACTAGACTATGATGGTTTATAAACCTCCCCAGGTGATAAAACTGTATGGAACTGAACACACACACACAACTGCAAGTAAAACTGGGGAAATTTGAATATGATCAGAGGGTCGTCTCAACGTCAGTATCCTAACCTGTGACACGACTATAGTTCTACAAAATGTTGCCACTGGAGCCAAGTGAGAGAAAGGTTCACACAGTCTCTTCCTATTATTTCTTACAACTGCGTGTGAACCTACCATTATCTTGGTACAAATTCAGTGAGAAAAATCATGAAGTCATCATTTCAATATGGTCTGATTAGGCACCTTCTTCTAAGTGCCTTGGCCCTAAATAAATTTGTCACTATGTGCAAGAGAGCAACCTTATAGAGTTGGAAAATGTATTTGATTCAATTGACAGTTAATTAAACTCACTAGATTTACACTTAAAACTTGCCAATTATTCTAAGTCAGCTAGAGACTGCATTCTCCATGCTACACACATCTCCAGCTAGACAGGGAAAAAAAGGTTACCTTTTTACATAGTAGGACACAATCATATTATGTTTCAGTGCAATCATACTGTTTTCAAGATGACAAAAATGAACTATGTACTGTTTATCTCATTTCATAGTTAATTAAAATCATTAATAAGCAAGAATGGTAGTGTTGATTTGTGACCAATTAGGTGATTTCTATAAGCAATATTCAAAATTGCATGACCACTTTAACGATTCTATTTTTTTAAAGACTACAGCTTTAAGTGATACAAAGACAGTTAATGCAAAAGGAGTTAATGGCAATAAAATAATGGAGTGCAACATGCACAAAATAAAAAGTATTATATTTCCAACATAATTTACTTATACACTACGGTTCTTTAGCTTTTTAACTGCTGCTCTTGTAACACAAATTAGATTTCTTAAATCCAAAAAATATAGCCTACATATTAATCTATTGATTTGAGAGTATCTGCTAAATCTCAGAAAACTGTTTTAACGAGGTCCTAGCTCTAGATTGACATTCCCAATTCTATTTAGTCTGAGAGTGGAGTCTGCATAAACTCTTCCATATTGAATCAATGTCTAACATCTCATTCCTCTCTCTGCCTGAAAATAATCTTTTGTAACATAACCCCAAGCATCTCTCCTCACCTGCAAACCATGACTGCAGACACAGAGTCAGGATTCTGCTCGTGTCTCAGCATCACCCGTCTTCCTGTGTGGGCTGCCACCTTAGCTCCAACTTTTAGTTTTTGGATGTGCAGTCTCGACCGGCCCTAAAACCCCAAGGGATCAGAGAAGCTCACGTCTGTGGTCTGACAGGAACAAGACCCGCAGGTTTCTCTGGAGAGAGAAAATGCCTTCCTGAATTCAGAAACCTCTCACAAAGTGTGCCTGCAGGGGTCAGGGCACCAGCTTCCTGAGGCCCCTGGGGCCCTGCCTGCCTCTGGGGTGTGTTTCTGGGCAGCACAGGACACTGAGGTCCTTGGGGCAAGGGCTGAATTGTAAAGAAGCTCAGTCTTGTCACATAAACCCAGGGGTCACAAGCTCCTTCTGTGCTTCCTTGGAGAAGGGCCCTGGTCGTAAGCTGGGGTGGGTGTGGGGAGAAGGGTGAGCAGCCCTGAGGGGAGACAAGCTCGCCGTCAGAAGTGGCTGCAGCCCGCGGCAGCTCACTCATTCAGTGCGTGATTCTCCCAGACTCCATGCTGGCTTCATGCCGCTGGGCTCTGCTCTGTCACCCAATTAACTAGCTAGACTCCTTCCGAGAGAGGGGTCCACCCTCTCTCAGCCCTCCCTGAGTCAGGGTGAGAGTCCCGGGAGAGCACGGCACCAAATGTCTGCAGGCTGAGTACAAAAGGGGAGAGCCTGGCACAGAAACAGACCTCTCCTGAGGTGGGCAGCCAGTGCCCCTTACGTGTTGAGGAGACAGCTTACCATCAACATGAGAGCGCGAGGAAACCACCTGAGGACCAGGAAAGCGACATGCAACCAAGCTGGGGGGAGCAGTGCCTGCTGCTTGGGGGATTCGGGGCACTGTCTGTCCCCACCAGCCAGAAACCTAACAGGACTCAGACAGCGCACTCAAGAGCCCTGAGTCAGTGCCAGGAAATAATTAAGGAAAGAAGTCAGAAGCAGACATGAAACAATGGATTGGCTCTTTTAGTTTTTGGATGTGCAGTCTCGACCGGCCCTAAAACCCCAAGGGATCAGAGAAGCTCACGTCTGTGGTCTGACAGGAACAAGACCCGCAGGTTTCTCTGGAGAGAGAAAATGCCTTCCTGAATTCAGAAACCTCTCACAAAGTGTGCCTGCAGGGGTCAGGGCACCAGCTTCCTGAGGCCCCTGGGGCCCTGCCTGCCTCTGGGGTGTGTTTCTGGGCAGCACAGGACACTGAGGTCCTTGGGGCAAGGGCTGAATTGTAAAGAAGCTCAGTCTTGTCACATAAACCCAGCGGTCACAAGCTCCTTCTGTGCTTCCTTGGAGAAGGGCCCTGGTCGTAAGCTGGGGTGGGTGTGGGGAGAAGGGTGAGCAGCCCTGAGGGGAGACAAGCTCGCCGTCAGAAGTGGCTGCAGCCCGCGGCAGCTCACTCATTCAGTGCGTGATTCTCCCAGACTCCATGCTGGCTTCATGCCGCTGGGCTCTGCTCTGTCACCCAATTAACTAGCTAGACTCCTTCCGAGAGAGGGGTCCACCCTCTCTCAGCCCTCCCTGAGTCAGGGTGAGAGTCCCGGGAGAGCACGGCACCAAATGTCTGCAGGCTGAGTACAAAAGGGGAGAGCCTGGCACAGAAACAGACCTCTCCTGAGGTGGGCAGCCAGTGCCCCTTACGTGTTGAGGAGACAGCTTACCATCAACATGAGAGCGCGAGGAAACCACCTGAGGACCAGGAAAGCGACATGCAACCAAGCTGGGGGGAGCAGTGCCTGCTGCTTGGGGGATTCGGGGCACTGTCTGTCCCCACCAGCCAGAAACCTAACAGGACTCAGACAGCGCACTCAAGAGCCCTGAGTCAGTGCCAGGAAATAATTAAGGAAAGAAGTCAGAAGCAGACATGAAACAATGGATTGGCTCCAAATTGAGAAAGGAATACGTCAAGGCTGTATATTGTCACCCTGCTTATTTAACTTCGATGCAGAGTACATCATGAGAAATGCCAGGCTGGATGAAGCACAAGCTGGAATCAAGATTGCCAGGAGAAATAACCTCAGATATGCAGATGACACCACCCTTATGGCAGAAAGTGAAGAGGAACTAAAAACCCTCTTGATGAAAGTGAAAGAGGAGAGTGAAGAAGTTGGCTTAAAACTCAACATTCAGAAAACTAAGATCATGGCATCCAGTCCCATCACTTCATGGCAAACAGATGGGGAAACGGACACAATGACAGACTTTATTTGGGGGAAGCTCTAAAATCACTGCAGATGGTGACTGCAGCCATGAAATCAAAAGACGCTTGCTCCTTGAAAGAAAAGCTATGACCAACCTTGACAGCATATTAAAAAGGAGACACATTACTTTACCTACAAAGGTGTGTCTAGTCAAAGCTTTGGTTTTTACAGTGGTCATGTATAGATGTGAGAGTTGGACTATAAAGAAAGCTGAGCACAGAATAATTGATGTTTTTGAATGGTGGTGTTGGAGAAGACTCTTGAGAGTCAGTTGGAGTGCAAGGAGATCCAACCAGTCCCTCCTAAAGGAGATCAGTCCTGAATATTCATTGGAAGGACTGATGCTGAAGCTGAAACTCCAATACTTTGGCCACCTCATATGAAGAACCTACTCATTGGAAAAGACCTTAATGCTGGGAAAGATTGAAGGTGGGAAGAGAAGGGGACCACAGAGGATGAGATGGTTGGATGGCATCACCGACACAATGGACATGATTTTGAGTAAGCTCCTGGAGTTGGTGATGGACAGGGAAGCCTGGTATGCTGAAGTTCATGGGGTCACAAAGAGTTGGACACAACTGAACAACTGAACTGAAACAGGATAAAAGGATCTTTTTTTTTTAAAGGGATACCATGTAACAGTAGCTAAAAGAAAGCGGGAATTACTATATTAGAATCAGACAAGGCAGATTCCAAAACAAAGAACACTAGGGTAAAGAGATCATAGCATAAAAATAAAGGAGCCACGTCATGAAGAGGACAAAAGAATTATATGCCTAATAACTGAGCTTTAGATAAAATAAAAAATAGGGAATAGTGATCAAATTATGAGGAGATATAGACACACAATTTCAATAGGAATTTCAAAACTGTTCTCAATAACTGATAGAAGAGGTAGGTAGAAAATTGGCATGAATATACACTTCACACCATCAGCCAACTCACCCACTTGACGTTTAAGGGGCTATTCCCCCTAACAACAGCAGAATACATATTCCTTTCAGGGGCATGAGGAACATTTACCAAGAAAGACCATACTACAGAACACTGAAGTCTCAATAAATTTAAAAAATTCAAATTAGATGTGTATCCTCTGACTATAACAAACAATAAATCAATAGCAAAAGATCTGTGAAGAATCCCACGAACATCTGGAAGTGAAATAACACAGTTCTAAAGAATTTATGGATCAAAGAAGAAGTCAAAAGGAAAATCAGAAAAGGTTTTGAACCAAGTAAAAATGAAAACAGCATCTGCCAGAGTTTGGGGGATGCCTCTAAAGCACCTGAGAAAACAGCTTTCATCTGAGGAAACCAGAAAGACAAGAACAAACTAAACCCAAGGTAAACAGAAGAAACAATAAAGATCAGAGCAGAAATCAAAGAAACAGAAGAGCTAAACATACTGAAACTGATACCTTTCTAGCCAGACCGAGGAGGGAGAGAGAGGATGCAAATCATCAGTCTCAGGGATAAGAAAGGCACCTCTGGGTGATGGGGAAAGAGAAAGCATGCGGCTGAAACTGGACTCTGTCCTGGAACCAGGGCAACACTGCATTGCACCACGCCTGGCTACGCAAGCACAGTAGTCACTGACCCTAAACGGGAAGGCCAGGGGAACGGGGAGGCCAGGGGAACTTGTGGGAAAGATCGGGTCTGAACTGAACCTTGAAGGACAAAGGGTCCTATGACAAGCAGATGCTGAATGGAAGAAAAATCCAGAAGGAAGGAAATCCCAGGCAAACACTCAGAGGCAGGGTGGTGTGGTGTGGTTGGTGTGGTATGTATGCTGAAAGGCTGGGGTGATGGTACTGTGGAGAGGAAGGACCATAGCTTAGAGGCAGATTACAAAGGATCTTAAACTCCTTACTAATGAGGCTAAACATTTTGTTAAGAAAGAGGAACAGGCAAAAACTTTTTAGCTTCCAAGTGACAGAGTCAGAACTCTGTTTTTCAAAGGTGAGATTGGAAAGGAAGGGCCTGAAGTCAAGGACTGCAGTGAGGGGCTCGCAGAATGACCCCAGCAAGGCACGCCCACAGCGGCCTGGTGCAAGGTGGCCATCATCTTAGGAAGGAGACCAATGGAGGCCACTTCTGGAGGCAGAATCAGCAGGTGGGAGACAAGAGAGATCTCCAAAGGGAAACTGAAGAAGGTTCCCTGGTTTCAAAGTGAGTTACCAAGAAGGGAACGATTTGTTGAGATCTAAAATCATGAGAGACAAGGAAGCACGAGGGTGGGGGCCCAGGGAGGCGGCTGTGCTCTCTCCTGAAGGGCTGAGATGGGGATGAGGGTAGAAGGGCCCTGGGGAGATGTCCTCACATGGCCAGAGGCCAGTGCCAGCAAGTAGGGGCACAGATTTATGAGTCAGCTGCTTAGACAAAGACAGCTCTGCTACAAGAGCAGTGGCCGCGCTCTAATGACATCAAGCCCAGGCTTCTGCAGGAATTAACCACCCAATCCATCTCTCCAGTTTTTAATCTAATCTCTTCTAAAGACCTGACATTTCCACAAAATGATTTTACTGCATGTCAAGATACAGCTCATAAATATGCCAACATTTTTAAGCTAAAGCAAGTAAACTTAAATTGGGGTTTGGTTAACTAGCCCCCATATAGGTCTCCTTCAGAGCTTCTCCACATCCATGAAGGACCAACTTAGTAAATTCACAGTCCATGATGGTCCTATCTACAGTCCTATGTGCTCAGACTGAAGTGTGTCCAACCCAAATTTATATGCTGAAACCCTAGCCATCCCAAAGGGACTGTATTTGGAGACAGACAGGGTTTACAAGGAGGTAACCAAAGTTAAATGCAGTCACAAGGGTGGGGCCTGATAAACAGAGCTAGCCTCTTGACACAGAAGGGGGTAGTGGCGGGGGGGCGGGGGGGACACGCTCCCCTCTCCATCCTCTCCATGTACTCAAAGAAGAGGCCATGTGAGCACACGGTGAGATGACAGTCACATACAAGCTGAAAGGAAGTGGCCTCAGAATAAAATTCTACCTGCTGATGCCTTGAGCTTGGCATTCCCAGCCTTGAGAACTGTGGGAAATCAATTTCTGTTGCTTAAGCCACGCAGTCTGCAGCACTGAGCTACACAGCCAGAGCAGACTAACCCACGCTGTCAGCCTTGCACAACACACAGCTCATGGCACAAGTTGAACACTACTCTAACTGACCTGTGCCTCTGTCAACAAGATGAGCTGCAAGGAACTGCAATATCAACTGCCTTGTGTGTGTGCTTAGTCGCTCAGTCATGTCCGACTCTTTGCAACGTTATGGACTATATAGCTTGCTAGGCTCCTTTGTCCATGGGGATTCTCCAGGCAAGAATATTGGAGTGGGTTGCCATGCCCTTCTCTAGGGGATCTTCCAACCCAGGGAGCAAACACAGGTCTCCTGCATTGCAGGTGGATTCTTTACCGTCTGAGCCCTCAAAGTGCCTTAGAAGTTTCTAAATGCTTCCCTTCTGTTTCTGTGCTTATCTCACTGTGGGGCAGAAATGAACATTTCTGTGGACTCACATCAGTGCTGCAGACTGGTCTGCAGACCACGCTACAACCAACACTGACTTGGAGTCTATGATTTTTTATTTTTCATGCAACATTTAGCTTAAACATAGAATTAGAAAAAAAAAGGCATAACTTTTAAACACATTTTGAAACCAGATGTATGTCTGTGGTGAGAGGACTAACAGAGCAGCTCAGGATTCTATTGTATCATATGCAGGCAAGATCCCTCAAGACACTGCAGAGTGCAGCTTCCTAAAAATGAACAGCACTGAGCCTTGTTTATGATGCTCCTGGAATCCTGTTTCTCTTTAGCTTGTCCATCAGTCTCTGTAATTGAATCTACAGAGCACATTACAATTTGATTACAAACTCACAGCTGGAGTATTACTTCTTCTTCAATTGATAATACATATATCAAACCCACGAAACAGATATCCTCAAGAGACTCCAACTTAGTCGAACGAGCAAATTAACTCCCATGATCCTGATGATGAAGTGAGGGGCCCCTGGTTCCAATGCAGAGATGTCTAACTTTATGTTGCCCATTCCAGAGGATCTTCAATGAAGTCTAATTTATTTATTTGGTTTTCATTCCAAACCATTATTGGTTTGTTTTCCCTATAAAGTGCTGTTTGTTATCTGAATTTCAAAGACTCAGACAGCTTTTATACCTCAAATGAGGACCATCTTCACCCTTTCTGTTCACATGGAAACAGGCTGGAGATCAAGAGAGATAATTATGGTCACAAGCATGCATCATGCCTTCGCAAACACAGAGGTGCATGAGATCACAGAACACATATTTTTGCAAACTGGACTTCTGCGAAAAGCTTTGCTATCTGAACTTGACTTTTTTTATATCCAAGAAAAAGAGAATCAAGTGCTACTTTTCTTACTACTTTTCAGTTCTTACAACTGTAGGACTCAGGTGAGGTAGACCCAATTGGAAGAGAAATTCAAAACGGTAAAGATCCCAACAAATAACCAATGGCAATCTCCTCCTAACAGAGAGGGATACCTGTTCACCTAAACCATCTCCTCATCCTCTGCACGCAGAGTTCCTAGCCTCCCAGTGGCCACGTTGTTTCCTAATGGCCGTGGCCAATTTTCATAGCCAGCAGAATGTGAAGAAGTGAAAGCATGACCCGTCCAAGCCTGGCCCATAAAATCCTCTCTTGCCATCCTGCAGTTCCCTCTTCCCAGCTCCTACATTTAGGCCATCGGTCCACTTTGAGTTGGCTGTTGAATATGGTGTTAAGTGGGAGACACTCTTTTGTTATGTGGATATCCAGCTGACTCAGCACTATTCTTTGACAAGACTGTTCTTTCCCCAATTGAATAATCCTAGCAATCTTCTCAAAAAACAACTGGTTACAAATGTGTGAGCTGATTTCTTGACTCTCAACTCTATTTTATATGAATATGTATGTATATTATATATGTATATATAGTATACTATATACGTATATACATCTATATGTATTTTCTCATGAAACAGACTTGATTATTTGACTTTAAAGAAATCAGCTTTGAAAGTGTGAGTTCTCCCGCTTGTTCTTTTTCAAGATTGCTTTGGGTCCCTTGCATTTTCATATGGATTTTAGGATCAAATTCTGCAAATAAATTATCTGGAATATTAATATGGATCATGTCGAATTGTAGATCAACTGGGGAATAGTGCCATCTTTATAGTATTAAGTCTTCCATTTTATTATTCTTTATACTATTGTAAATGGAACTGTGTTCTTAATTCATTTTTGGTTTGTTCATTGCAACTGTATAGAAATGCAATTGCATTGCTTTTATATTCTGTAAACTTGTTGAATTAATAAATATAGAAGTTCTAATAGTTTTTAAAGTAGATTCCTTAGGAATTTCTATTTACTAGATCATGTCATCTGCAAACAGACAGTCTTTCACCATTAAGAATGATATTAGCTGTAGGTTTTACACAGCAGCCCTTTTCAGCTTGAAAAAAGGGCTAATTTTTAAAACGCTGCTGTTAAGGCTTTACTAATACACACAGGGGACTGTTATGTTTGAGAGCTTGGTCTGGTCATAAAATGATATATGGTAGAGAACTCATATGCTTATTTCTAAGAAAAATGCATGTATGGAAATGGATTAGCTGATCAAGATGCCCTTGATACAACTGAGACAGCTGAGATGCTCCACAACCATGAAAAGACACTGAACATCACTAGTCATCAGGGAAATAAAATTCCAAACCACAGTGAGACACCACTTCACACCCACTAGAATGGTGGTAGTTAAAAAGAAGCCCCCCCCCCAAAAAAAGCCATAAAACAAACAGAAAATAAGTGTTGGTGAGGATACAGAGAAACTGGAATCCTCATGCACTGTTGGGAGCAATGTAAAATAGTACAGGTGCTGTGGGAAATAGTTTGGTAGTTCCTCAAAAAATTAAACAGAATTACCATATGATCCACAATTCCACTCCTAGGTAAATACTCAAGAGGAACTGAAAGCAGGCACTCAAATACTTCCTTGCCAATGTTCATTACAGCATCATTTACAATTATGCTAAATAAGCCAGAGAAAAAGAGACGAATAATTATACCAATTCACCTATATGAAATATAGAATTGGCAACTTCAGAGCAAATAAAGGTGAGGTTGGGAGGACTGCATGACCAGGGACTGGGGAGTTACTACTTATGGATAGTACTTCTATTTGGGATGATTTAAAAGTTTTGGAAATTGAAAGTGGTGATGGCTGCAGAACACTGTGAATGTAATTAATGTCACTAAGTTGTATACTTAAAATGGTAAATTTTGTGATGTATATTTCACCACAAAATATACACACACAAATATATACTTTAAAACTAGGTCCACAGTTCTCAGTACACACACACCTGAGCCACTTTCAGTACCAATGTTTTTGGTGTTCTTATCTAGGCAAAGCCCTGTGACCTTAACTATGCCACTGCATACAGAGCACGAGCTCCTTTTGTTCAGTATTGTGACCACTCACTCATGTGCAAGCCAAGAGCTTTCTACGATTCATATGCAACAGGGATGTGTCACACCAGTGACAGGATGATGCCATTCTGCACTCTCTCCTTACAGGTACTGATGCTGGAAATCTACCTCCATCAAGCAGGGTTCTTATTTGCAAGCCACAAAAACCAATTTTGTTTTACTTGGACAAGGAAAAGATTTGTTAAAAGGCTACTGTGCAGCTCACAGCCTCCAAAAGATCTAAAGAACCAGGGGTGGCTGTCACACGGCAGAAACAACGTTCACGATCAGGCATACAGCTTCTCCAGCAAAGGAGCCAGGGCTGCAGCTGCTGGGCCCAGACCTAACACCCTCAACAGCCACCACTGCAGTCTCCCTCTCCACAGTGGATTCTGCATGGTCCCTGCTTCGGGGGGTCACTGGCTTCCAGTTCAAAGTCTGGAGTGGCAAGGTTACAATTGATTGAATATAGATCATGGGCTGTGCCGATGCGCTGGAGCAAAGAAGGCCAGGAAGGGAGCACCTGGCACTGTCTGCTTCAAGACTGTGAGGGGTCCTCGGCCTCACGAGGTCAGTCGTTCTCTGAACACAGGAGGGAGCCTTAGAAATGAATGGCGAAAGAAAATGACATGCTCACTGCACCATGTCTTCAGGCCAACCAATGTGCAAAAGTAACAATTTAGGCTAAATCTGCCTGAAGGGGGTTCTCAGTGGAGGAGCAGCACTAAAAGTTTCAGGCAAGCAAGAGCTCAGTCCTTTGGAAGAGTCAGGAGGAACTGAATATGATTAGGGCATGCAGAGGAGAGTGTGGGGGGCTGGGGGGGGGGCGGCGGCGCAGGGCTGCAAGCTTCTCCATCCAGGGCCTGCAAAACTCAACCTGAACTTGAATCCTGAAGATGGTGGATAGCCAGAGAAGGCTTTCAAGGAGAGAATGAGATGGGACCTGCGTTTCAGAACAAGCATTTGGCAACGGAATGGATTGGAGAGCCCCAAGCCAGGATGCCAGTTAAGAACTTGCTGTAACTCAGGCAAGAAATGGCAAGGACCTGCTCTAAGGCTGTGCACAAGGTGATGAGTGGAGGGGCCTTCAGTCCAAATGAAATGACTGCTGGACTGACGGGGAGTGAGGGAGAGTCAACCCCACCTTCCAGCTGACAGAAGGTGGATGTGTCAGACAACGCAGTTTTGGAAGCACACTGGGTGGCATTCAGCTGGAGGCAGTCTGGGGGCAGAGATGCCCAGGTGGGTGGTCAACAGGGGGCGCTGCAGCGGAAGAAGACGGCTCACCAGGGCCACAGGGAATGCCCAGGGAGTGAGGAGGACCTGAGAGGAGGAACGGATGAGTCGTCCAGAGGAGGGGAAGTCCTGGGAGAAGGTCGAAAAGGAACAGCTCAAGAGGTGGGAAGAAAACCTGGAGACCAATCTCAGAGCAAAGAATGAATTTCTAGGATGCACTGAGTCACTCATCTCACATGAGTGCCGTGCTGTGTGTGCCACGTTTAGTCACCCTCCTAGGCCACTGCTTAAGCAGATCTCTACACAGGTAACGATGAAACTTCAAGTTTCTATAATGGTTGTATGAGTGCGTTTCTAATTAAGAACACATTTTCTAGGGCTTCCCTGGTGGCGCAGAGGTTAAAGCATCTGCCTGCAATATGGGAAACCTGGGTTCGATCCCAAGGTCAGGAAGATCCCATGGAGAAAGAAATGGCAACCCACTCCAGTATTCTTGCCTGGAGAATCCCATGGACAGAGGAGCCTGGTGGGCTACAGTCCACCAGTCACAAAGAGTCGGACACGACTGAGCGACTTCACTTTCACTTTCACGTAGGTTCTGAAGACCTGGGTTCTTGGGGGGAGAAAGAAAAATCCCAAGCAAATTTGAGGAAGCAGTTTGGTCAAGTTTCTAAGTCAGTGCTCCAACTTCCTTAACCCCACCCTCTTCTGCATTTGTTCTGAGACGGGACTTCAAAGCGTCACACCAGCAGCTTACCACGTTCTAGCCTGGCTGCAGTTCTTCTGGAGTCCAAGAGACCAGGAAGGTCTCCCTAACATACATCTCTTCTTCTCCAAGAGCCCTGTGCACAGCCCACGTGATGGAAAAGGGAACATGGATTCCCTATGCGGGCAATTCACAGACATGGATTTCTAGCTCATCAAACTGCCCACTGGCCTCCTCCTGTCTGTCATACACATACTCGAGATTCTGCAGAACCCAAAAACAAATTCAGTATCTTCTGCCAAAACACAGTGCCCTTTTAACACTGCCTGTCTCACTGGGTGGCTCTACAACCAGTATCCAAGCTGGACACCTCTAGTCAGAGGTGTCCCCTAGCCAGATAACCCCTCTACCCTAACACACTCCACATCCACACGTCACTGAGGCTTTTGAATACTGCTTCCCACATGTGCCACTCCAGAAGAGCTGCTGCCCACTACGGTCCAGCCTACCAGGAGCCCTGCCTGGCACCCTGCAGTCAGTTTCACTCTTGACCCCCTGAAACCGCCTCCATATGAGCATGAGTGAGAACCACCCTCTATTCTGCACCTCAGCCATTCTTCATTTATCTGTATGAGCATTTGGCACTTGGTATCCACACTACCTAAGGCTCTAAGAGGCCAAGGACCAAGTCTGACTCTGCTTTGGGCCTGGCACAAGGTGTGTAAGCCCCCAAATCTGCTAAGTGAACAGATGTCCCCTCAAGGGACATGGTCAACACCACAGTCAGAGGTCAATGAACCTACTCTCTCTGACACCACAAAGAGCTTTAATCATATTTGCTGAGGAGGAAGTAATGGAAAGAGAGAATTATTAAGTAAGAAAAAAATGTTTTGTTTTCTCTCTGTTTTCCAAGTTCTTCAAATAAACCTGTAAATGGCAGAGAAAGGGAGCTGATGCATTTAGGAAGAGCAAGGACCGGGTTTTCAAATTTGCTCCTCTCCATTCCAAACTTTTCTTCTTCTGTTTTCAATATCAACATGCCAGCAGTTCATGAGGAATTTAATGGAGATTGGTCACTCCAAACCGTGGGTTGTCTGGAAACCATCCTTTCAAACCCAAGTATCCGCTGCCACTACAATGTGCCAACCATCATCTCTGCACTTTGAATTTATTTAGTTTGTTTGTTTTGCAACAGAGTTATCACTTCTGTCTTCTAATGACAACATTCAATATACTCTAGCATAGTCACATAATATACTTAGAAAGCATGTTTAAAAAATCACTGAAATCAGCACATTTTAGGGAAGTAAAACCAATTGAATGATGAAAACGATGCAGCTTTAAAAAGACTGCCAACTTATCTCTTCAGTTAGGGACATGACTAACATACGAAGTGTAACATTATCTTTCCCATTTTAGACTCACTTTTGGAATTAGCAACACACTAATTGTCTTGTTCTATCACCACATTGTTAAATATCTTCATCTTTTATTAATCTCTCTAATAAACCATCACTCTGACAATTTCTTTCCTGGATTTAGAGATGTAATGTTGGTGATTATTTGTAAAAGCTAGAAACGCCATGTCTGTGGGGCACCGCAGCTCACTGCCAGCCACATGGAAGCGTCACGGTGCATACCAGCACAGTCATTCTAGATGATTAATTAACAGGTCGGAGGGAAAAACTGCTAAAAGGAGCCATCGCTGGCAAACGACTTCAACAGACTGAGATAATTGGGAAAGTATACTGAGAGAATATGGCATGTGATGCAATTTACACAAAATGTTAAACGCGACAAAAATAAATGGCGGCAGAAGTCAGGGAAGGTGTTGCTGTTGGGTGGTGGTGAGTAGAAAGGGCAAGAAGAGGCTTCTGGGAAAAGGCTTAACGTCTTAGGAGTATGTTCACTTCCGGAAACTCATGTAGCTTGCTACTCATAACCAGTAACCATATGTATGTTACATTTTAATAAAAAGTTCCCCAGAATATTCTGAATATTGACTTAAAATATCCTACAAATATTACAGAAGGTAGCATCTACATTCTTATTTCAACCCCACTTTCAGCAGAGGATCTTCAAATTCGCTTAGGGTCTAAAATAATTGCTAACTTGTTTTTATTTTACTTCAACAAGAGTGGAAAAACAGTGTATGTTTATAAAATACATATATATAATGGATATAACACACAGAGACATCATGCTACTTTTTAATGGTTTGGGGAAAAGTTACAAAGGATTTAATTCACATATTTAAGACTGATAAGTGTGGTGAATTTCTGAGAAAATTTTTCACATGTTGTTCAATGACTATATATTTATAAAAATTTAAAACGCCCCTTATCAATTAAACTCTCACAATAAG
>SJYC01019405.1:0-16126 GCA_006408675.1 Madoqua kirkii
AGCATGCTCCTTATATATGATATATTAGATATAACCTATTAAGATACATATATTAACAGGAATATATTTTGTAGTAATAAGGTACAAATTAGAATAAGTATAGTGATAATCAAAATAATATAAAACATGTTGTAAACTAAACAGAAAACAAAGTAATTTTTAGTTCATAAATGAATTATCATATATTATACATCCAAAAATACCAAACTAAATTTGATTTTTTAAAAAGATGTAAAGTATTATTAGAGAATGCTGGTTTCTCACAAAATAATGCAGCCACCTAAGTCCAAATCTGTCTATACATTCTTAAAGTAATAATAAATCAGACGAATGAGGAGAGAACAAACGAAACCATCCATTATTCATGCCTGCAATATAAACAGGAGATAGGGAATGCTGTGAACTTCATGGTACGTGAAAACAGGGAAAGAATCCATATCTAGTAAGACCAGCTGAAGAGCTCACACCTGTGTGGGAAGTCAAGTCAAGGACTCTGAAAAAAACGTCAAGAGAAAGAGAGTTGGAATGGTGCTGGAATAAGATCATCCCCAGGGGGGAAAAAAGAAAATTCTACTGTGAATGACGAACCACTGAGAACAGTTTGATCAGAGGTTTCCTGGAGAATCAAAGGAATGGGGCTTCAAAATGAACAGAACCAGAAATGTAGTCTTAGGAAGGCACTATTGCTTGGAGAAAGATTACATGGAAGGACCCAGGGAAAATGGTGATTATGGGAAAGAAGAAAGTAAAAATTACAGTCCTTCAGAAATACTTGAGAGCAATGCTTGCACTTCTCACCACAAAGAAGGTACTCATTTTAAAAATGGCATTTTACCAAGAAAAGGAAGCACTCTTCAACCAAGGAACTGAGGACACCACTCAAACCTCTTATCCTGGCCAACCAGAACTACTATTGCTAGCCCAGGGAAATTAATCATTTTCAAAATGAACAAACAGCAGATAATATCTATATAAAATTACTATGCAAATAAAACAAACAGTGAGTCGCAGTATTTCAGTTTTCATTTTGTTTCCCTCACAAAATAAAAAGGAAACAAGAGCCAATCAACAAACAAAACGTGAACTAGACGAAAATTATAACTTAATATTTAAATCTAAATGAAATAGTCTTAAACACACACTTATAAATGTGGAAGAAAACCTCTAAGTAAGAAATTTTAAAACTCAGAGCAGAAATATCAAACAAATGAACAAACAGAAAGATACAAAATGAGAGTGACAACCCAGTAAACAATTAAAAAAAGAAGACAAATTCATCTTAGAAATGGTGATTAAATTTAAAAAGGGCCCAGGGAGAATGGGTAGAAATGAAAATAGAATAAGGAGCATTGAAGAAAGGCTTAAAAAGCCTATGGGACAAAAACAAAATAGATGTAGAATGAAAGAAAGTGATTGATAAGCAAAGAAGATTTCACATAAATGTAACTGGAAAAATAATAGAACACAATGAATACTGAAAATTATTAATAAAGAAGACATAAATAAGAGACATGAAATGGCATTGAAACAACCACCATGTCTGTGATCTGGACTAATCACCTCTGAGAAACACACCTATAAAGTGATTAGATTTTAAAAGAAAAATTTAAAAAATAATACTAAACTCCATGGCCTCAAAGCAAAATGACTAGGTCACACACAAAAAGGAAAAAAAATCAGACTGGCATCAGTATTTGACAGCAATAAATCAGAATAATAATGCAGTAGCATTTTCAAGAAACTTTCAGAAATAGTAACCAGAAGATGTTGAATCCAGCCAAGTTGTCCTTCAAATATAAATGCTATAGCAGAAGAGTCTTAAACATTCAAAAAATTAAACACTCTTCTCAGAATATTTGGCTACTCAAAGTAGGGTTCACGGCCAATAGCATTGGCATTACCTGGGACTTCGTAAAGAATAAAAATCTAGGCCCCACCTGAGAGGCCCAAATGACTAGTATGCCCAGTATTGTTTCAGAAGCATCATACTAGAGAATAACGGTCAGAGAAAAGGAGTTGAATTGGGAAACTCTGCCAAGATAGCTGACGGCAAGCACTGAAGGGATTTAACTGCTTAACCATGGACTAAAATAAGATATATGTAATTGCTGAATATCCTGACAAAGTAGGAACAATATAACTGAAATAATGAGAGGATTAAGAAGAATACACTAACAGTCAAACAGATAATACATAATCAAAGGATGTTACTTAAAATCGACAAACCAAACAGTAGAAATCTAAGTAAAGGCAAAGAGAATTAAGGATGTTATAGGAGGTAAAACTATAAAGCTGTAAGAGAAATCTTTCTAAATACCTCCCATGAAGAATGAAAGTAAGGAAACAGATGGTATAGAGAAAGAAACACAGTACATATAACATAACATAATACCATAGTACATGTAAGTAAAATAGCATGACCATGTTGAGACCAAACATATCACACATCTCAATTAATGCAAATAGACTGAACACACCAATTAAAAGCAAAATATTTCAAACTTCCTTGCAAACAAAAACCCAATTTGAGGCTGTATATAAGAGACATACCTAAATCAATGTAATTCAGGAAGGCTAAAAATAAAATAGACTAGATAAAACGGAAATCTTAAGAAAATAGGGTATATAATTTGAGTATCACACAAAGTAGAATTTAGGTCAAAAATTACTAAAAGTTACAAAGAAATATTTCTATGATATTAAAGGTCACAATTCAAAATGAAAACACACCAGTTATAATCTCAGTGTACCAAATAACATAGGACTACATTCATAAACCTGAAACTATAGTAGATGCTTTGTAACAGGAACACACTACTTAAGAGAACACTTTAACACCACTTTTGAACCAAGAAAAGTGGACAAAGGGTAAGTGATAGTTTAGGTGATGTAAATAATATGTTAAACAGAGTGTTTTGGGAAAAATAGACAAAGATATTAATAACATTACATACGTACTAAGAGAGACTATATCTTTTTCTCTAGTACACATGGAACATTCAAAAATCATGGTGGTAGGTTAGGTCACAGAAAAAGTCTCAAACTCAAGTAGCAGGGATGTTTCTAAAAGATAAAATCTAAATATTCTTTTAATTAAAACCTAAATGTGCAATACTACTAATCAACTCTAGGCAAAAAGATTAAAAAAATAAATTTTCAGTCACAAATATGGGTGCTGTTTATTTACTTCAGCCTCATGCTGTTTAATATTCAACTATTTTGAAGACAAAATGATAGATTCTCAAGAATCAACAAACTTTTTTTACGCAAATGCCATTTTACTTTGGAAAATAATTTTAACATTTTTAAAAAACATTAAATCCTGTCTTAATCTTTGTTCAAAGAATACACCAATGTCTACTTTATTGTAATCTTAGATCTGTAAATTATTCCAGATTTTCCAAACTGTTTTATGAGGATGAAGGTAAAATAAGGGTTTGTCCATGACTCATAAAAAAATCTCTATCTTTGGATGTCTGTGGCAGAGTTTTCTCTTGCATAAATATTTTAAAATAAAAATGTTAACATTTTATGCTTTGTAATTGCTATAAAAAGATATAATATATAGGTCTCAAAAATAAAAATGTGTGATCTCACAATACTATTTTTTATTGTAGTTAATTAAAAAATATTAATGAGAGAACCTACAGCACTATCACAAGTCCAGTAATGTTCTGCTCAATAAATAGAAACCCTCAGTACTGAGAGTCACCACCGATACAGCTCCAGCTAGAAACCCACTGATTCATTTGGCAGCCCCATAGGTGACATCAACTGTATCTTGCCAACCAGAAAAGCAGAATCACCAACAGCCATAGGATGAAAGTCTCAGATACTCCCAAAGATACTAACAATGCAAAGGTCTAAGAGTCTTAGGGACGAGGACTCAGTCTTTCTAAATAAACAGGCAATAAATAGCAAGTGATGCTTTAATGACTGCAAATGCTTTTTCTTAACTTAAACTTTGCATACAAATTTTCAAAATGTGTATTATGTTTAAAACAGCTCAAAATTCCTCCTAAGGATTTAGGGGGAAAATTCGAGCAGCCATCATCCCTGACGTGCTATTCTCACTCAGTTTGGAACTGATTTTATACTAAATGTGAAAATACAGGCTGGTGTTTCTATAGAGAGAAGGGTAGGTAGGACTGAGAAATAGTCTAACTAGGTCCTTGGAAATCCCAGTGTTTATAATAGCCATGCAACAGTTCATACAGTATAAAACTGATTCCTTAATTAATGACATCCACGGTTATGATAGGATAGGACAGGGAGGCCTGGCATGCTGCAATTCATGGGGTCGCAAAGAGTCGGACACGACTGAATAACTGAACTGAACTGAACGGTTATATCTCTACTTGCAAGAATATATGAAATTCTTTAAACAAAGTCATTTTGTTTTTAAATTTTACTTTTATGCCATATAATAAAATTGACTTTTTTAGCATACAGTTTCATGAGTTTTAACATGTGCACAGATTTATATAAACACCACCATAATCAGGGTACAGATCAGTTTCATCACCCTCAGAAATCCCTCAAGCTTTATCTTTATAGTCACACAAAGCAAAATTAATTTAATTCACATTATTTTAATGTTTTCTCCCCCACAAAAGAATAAAACAAAGCAATCTCTCTGAAACATCTGGGAATCCCTGACCCAAAAAACACAGTGATAAGGAAAGGTTTACATGTGTTCAGGTGTTTTTTTAGTCCTCATGAAAAGAATTCACAAAATGTATATGCCCTGCTCTAGAGGCATCGCTCTCAGATTAGGAACTTAGCGATCCTTGTTCCACAACAGACATTCTCTGTTCTATCTTTGTGGCCTGTAGCTAAAACGGAGCCCCATCAAGAAGGGGTTTATTACACCTCTGCTTGCTCCCAGCCCCAGCACTCAGCTCAACCCTCAGCAAAACAGGTGGAGAACAGCTAAACAAGGAAGAGGCCTGAAATAGGGGGATGCCAGCAGCAAAGGGGTGGCAATACATTCCAGAGGATGCAGATAAGAAGTGAAGGGTAGAAGAAAGCTGAGGAATAGGAGGGGTGAGGAAAAAAGAGGAAGTCAGCAGAAAATGAGACTGAAAGGGGGTTGAAAACCCAGAAGGTTAGGGCAAGTTCATTCAAAGAACTGGATCACTGAGGCTCTAAGTCACCCCACTCTCAAATGCTCTCACCTGAGGAAAAATTATTTGAGGTAGGATTTCTAGGTCAAAGAGTATATCTACTCACATTTGTTTAAAAGTCATGAAGCTTAAAGAAAGAAAAAAACCCCAAAAGTCCCTAATCTAGTGCATTTTTGTTGAATTATAGTGATTCTTTTCTCATAGTTCCACAATGATCTATTTGAAATTCATTCCTATTTTTAAAATGATAAAAAATGCACAAGCCACATAGACTGCTCCTTTGCTTTGGCCCCAATCCATCCTGGCACTATCCTTGGCAAAAAGCAGGTCAAAATATTTGTTATTAATAATCAGCTTTTGCTGTTCCTCAACTGTAGGTGAAACTGATCTGAACCTGAAATAACAAGCACGTCAGTCATGGTCCTTCAGCCTGTCATGTCCTCATGAGGCAAGGATTTCTACTATCCTGAAAAGGTCAACACTGCTTAGTAAAATACCATTCAAATCATGAATTCTAAAGTTCAATAACATTGGCTGTCCTCTTACATATGTACTCCTTTACACAAAAATTTTTTAAAATACCAATAGCATTCGTATTTGTACTAAAACAAACTCATTAACTTCTGCTCATGAATCCTTATCCTTACATACGTATTTGTTTATCTGAATATTAAATATTCCTTGAAGCCTGTATAGAAACCTACCACACTGGCTGTCCCCATGAAAGAGAATTTGTGGATTGGGAGAAAGAGGTAGAAGGATTTTTTTCCACTGTGCTTTTGACCTTACACGTTCTGAATCTTATATATGCATTTCTATTCAAAGAATCTGCTGCTGCTGCTGCTGCTGCTGCTAAGTCACTTCAGTTGTGTCTGACTCTGTGCAACCCCATAGATGGCAGCTCACCAGGCTCCCCCATTCCTGGGATTCTCCAGGCAAGAACACTGGAGTGGTTTGCCATTTCCTTCTCCAATGCATGAAAGTGAAAAGTGAAAGTAAAGTTGCTCAGCTGTGTCCGACTCTTAGCGACCCCAGGGACTGCAGCCTACCAGGCTCCTCCGTCCATGGGATTTTCCAGGCAAGAGTACTGGAGTGGGGTGCCATTGCCTTCTCTGATTCAATGAATAAACACCAACAATTTTAAATAAAGATCATTACTTCTGTAAGAAAATGGCTTTCTAGTTTCCATACTGCCAGCTAACAGAAGTGAAACCATATCAATACATACTGTCAGGTATTAAGCCACACGGAAGATGAGCCCAGCTACTACTGGGCTGGATGCAAATGAGAGAGAGTGACTTCTCCAAAAAACTGATTAGAAGTTACACAAATATGGAGAAGGAAATGGCAACCCACTCCAGTATTTTTGCCTGGGAAATACTATGGACGGAGGAGCCTGGCGGGCTACAGTCCACAGGGTTAACAACTAAACAACTTAGCAACTAAACATCAATCTAATAATATAAGTAGAAAATTTTTATTTCCTTATAAATCAAAATAATAGGTAATTTGACTCATTAATAAGAATTCAAAAAAAATTTTTAAGTTATACAAATAAAAAGAGCATAGAAGGAATGCCTGGAGCTGGTTCTTTCTCTCAAATGCCCAACTGAATACCTTCTGCTGTGTTCAAAATTCTGTTCACTTGTGTGTGTGTGTGTGCACGCGCGCACATGCACTCAACAAAACAATGCAGCAGAAGTCATAAACAGCACAGCCGCTAAAGAGTATAGTCCCCTAACCCAGACAACCCTCCAGACAATTCCAACATGCAGAGCCGAATGACGGAGGTGACCTCTCTGCAGGACAATCCTCCACCCCTCACAACTGTCCCAGGATCCACCTGGAAACGGACAGCAACAGAGCAGGACTCTGGAACACCAGAGCTCCGGAGTCAAGAATGGGAACAACAAACGGGCACTGTTCCTCCTCAGAAGCACGAACGTTATTCGAATCCAATGACTCTTAGAAAGGAAACAGTGAAGTATTCAACTGCCATGCTGCAAACCAGAACAGGTTAGAACACTGTTTCTAGTCCACAAGGAGAGAAGGACTTGCTCCAGAAGGCAAATCAGCTGTCAGTGCACACTCTGAGCTTGACTGACAGTTTTTCCATAGCTAGACACTTTCAAGGAAGGAAGCAGCTTGCTGACTTACATTTTGGTATGAGCTCCTATCTATCTTTCTGCAAACTACTAACCCACAGTTCTCAGACCAGCCCAGTGTGAGTTCCATATGGAGTATTGTCACTGTAAACTATGATGAGTACAAAGGACAGGAAGTCTTAGTGATACATGGCCCAAAACAACAGAGAGAAATAACTATGATATCAGTTGACAAAGGCTTGACAAAGTTCCTTCCCAAAGACTTTAGATTATAAACCTTTTCTTTCTCCCAAAAGAATAAACAACAGGCCTTGGCACCCTAGTCATAAAAAATCACTGAACCTTATTTTAAAGTGTAAAAACTACAAGATAAGCACTCAATAAATATCTGTTACCTAACTGATCAATCAGCTTTCAACTGGACTATAGTCACATACTATTTGGTCTTTTATATTTTAAAAACTATTCTACAGGCTAAATCTTTAAACAGCCTCTTGGCTCAGAATATTTTATAGGCTATTTAAAAAGTCCTCAGAAAATCTAAACTCAGGAGTAAATTTAATATTCTGAGTTGCTTAAAATGTTTTTAGTTTGAAATGACTTATTTAAAAACCACCAAATGCTAACTTGATGGTTTTCAGTGACTCAACTAACATTGATCTTGATCCCTCACTGAACCCTTCCCACTGTGCTGCTTCCTATTTGTCCTAGAATCCTGCTGATTCTTGAAGCACATGAAGGGCACCTTATGCCTCTAAAAGGCTTAACAGCAGTGCATATCACTTTCCACACAATTATTTGCATTTTTGTACATGACCTCCATGCAGAAAACAGAGTCTGAATGCAATAAAATATAAAGACAGTTGACTCTTTGTGTTCTTGGCATGACCAGTGAGTTCTCCAAAGTCTGAGAATTGTGGCTCTCACAAGCAAAATACTCAAGGTGAGCGGCTCCTTTTGTGTTGAAACAAAATTATGAGGGCTCAGAGAGGAAAAGCCAAAGAAGCCTGCTTTTCTCATTCCTTCTGTTTTTATTGCACTGTCTCTGAAAATTCACCTGTAAAATGCCACTTGGAGTTTGACGAGAGCCACTTGATAGGTAAAATCAAGTGATAGGTAGAATTTTAGATTAACTGGTATTAGGTTGTTTCATTCTTAATTTTGGAAGGAAAATCTCTCTTTCATCTTGTAGAGGACTGGGTTAAGTAAACATATTCTGAGCCACAGACAAAAGGTTTCCCAAAGCATGTTTTTCAATATTTTCACACATTTTAAGTTTTATCTTTTTAATATATGTGGAGTAAAAATCACTCATTTGGGGGGACAGCTCTTTAAGTTTTAACAAATGCACTGAGCTGTGAGACTATTATCATAATCAAGATAAAGAACAATTCCATCACTCCAAAAGATGCCCCTTGTGCTATATACCTCTGCAGTCAAATACACACCTTACTTCTAATCCCTGACAATCACTTCCAATAAATTTTCATGTTTGAATTGAGACAGGGTGCAAATCTATGTGACAAATTTAACCGCACAGGGAAGATAATGCAATGAGCTCTCCCCACAGCCCTGCTCCTCTGTCCTTCCGAGCCTTCAGCGGAAGAATAGCACTGACCCAAATGAAAGCCGCTCTTTTTCCCTGTGGTTCCTTTTCTACAGCTGACTGTGAAAGACTACGAATAAATTTTGTTCTTTCTGCTCCAATCCCCTCACCTTTCTGATGTGAAATACTCCCTCAGCTTGAGTTCCTTGTGCACCAATGACCATATCATAGACTTAATTATTCGCACAGGTGGTAACCAATTAGTTTTCCTCCTTAGTGCTGAAGTAGAAAGGATAACGCGAGTGCTACAGCCTTCATGCACGTGTAGAAACGGTTCTCGCCGGGGCCCACTGACATCAGCACAGGGATAATCATCTCTCTCTCTGTTCCGCAGCTCACCCTCCACCCCGTGCTCAAGCTGCCAGAGGAGAAACTTGATCTTTAGGCTGAGAATTGTATCTTATTTTAAAGAGATACATACACACATGTGTGTGCATGCATACATATGTATATATGAATATGTGTATGTAAAACACAGCATTTACATTTTTTCAATTGGCATAGAAGAGTTTTTAACCAAAATATATAGGGTAAAAAGACATATTCTTACAAAGTCATCAACATTCAAAATCTTTTCTTTCCCTTCCTTTTATGGTTCTTAACCATCTTTGCAAATAGTCCATTTTTATACCATTTATAACATAATGGGATTGGGAACACACTTTATTAACTAGGAAGAAATTATAGTGGTAATATTAATGTCTTACATTTATAAGCACCTTGGAGTCTACAAAAATACTCTCACAGAGTGTCTAATTTAATCAGTCCTTACCACATGGCCCCTTGGGAGAGATACAAAAGACACTAAAGCCCCTCTGAACCTTTTAGGCTACAGACCAAAGGGAGGAAGGGAGGAGGAAAACAGAAGTAACAGCAACATAAACAACACTGCAACATATAAAAATAACTACAAAAATCAGGAACTGGTAAAATTGGTATCATTTCACCACATGCAATCACTATATCAATTTCTATGACACTAAAAAGAAAATAATATTCAAGCTTGGTTCAATCTTTAATACAGAATTTAAGTGCAAAGAAATAGTGAAGGGTTTCTCAAAGTGAGAGTTGACCTAGATGACTAACATTTTGAGTTTGAGTACTGCTCACATGGGAAAACTTTTCTAAAGAAAAGGGATGATTAAGTAGGGTTTGGATGCTGAGAAGAGCTCCCCTGTGGCTTAGTGGTAGAAAATACGCCTGCAATGCAGGAGACATGGGTTTGATTCCTGGCGGGGAAGATTCCCTGGAGGAGGAAATAGCAACCCACTCCAGTATTCCTACTTGGGAAATGCCATGGACAGAGGAGCCTGGCAAGCTACAGTCCACGGGATTGCGAAAGAGTTGGTCACAGGTTAGCAGCTAACCAACAGCAACAGATACTGAGAAACATGAATGTCAAGGCACTGGTTTCACTGAGGGGAAAAGCAAGAAGAAGATAAACATCAAAAATGACGACTTAAGTGCTTTGTCCATGGGTCCAGGACTTGTTTCAGAGCAGGAGCGTGGTTTCTCTTCTGTGTATCAATACTTTCAATGTAGACCAGAAACAGCTGGTTAAACGGAAGTCAAACAGTAACTTATATGAAAGCACAAGCAGAAAGCTTAAAGACTGGGTCCTTAAGAACAGCTGTTCCAACACCTTTCTGTCCTAACAGAAGAAATAAACTACCAGGACGCAAGCATAAAGCTCTGGGACCTAACCAACAGGACCACAGGAACCCAAAACACAAGGCGGATTGGAGGATAATGGAAAGAGATGTGGCAGACCCCAGCTCCTCTTTGGATCTTTGCGGAAAGAGCAGAGAAACCTGGAGGCTGCAGAGACAGAGGAGGGTGTGGGTGTGGTCCAGGTTGGAGGACGGCCAAAGCTGTCTACATCTACAAGGCCAGGCTTCTGAGGCATGAACCCACTTCATCCCCTTCATACCTCCATGAAGCAGCTACCCCCTCATAAGGAAAGAGGCAGAGACATGGTAAGTTCAATTCTCAACCTATTCATTTTCAGGTATCATTGGGAATGGCCAGGTAGAGTTGACATTAATGAGGGGAAATGACTAGTGTGGTTCTGCCTCTGAGCATATGAAAAGGGACCAATTTGTAATGAAATGTACACGCAATGTGAAGTTTTCCTCATGAGCTCTGAGCCCTCCATCCAATTCTCTGCCCATTACCCCCCTCCCCCCGTCATGCTCTTCACTCTAAGCAAACCCACGTGGTCTGTGACGGCACCATTCCCCTGTCACTCCTGCCTCAGGAGCCGCCCCAGTGTTCCACTCTTCCTTCACAGAGGTCCCCCGCCATACACGGCCTCCCCAAATGATCTCCCCTTGGACTGCCTCTTCTCAGCATCCCATCTGATACTATAAAGAGTGGAGATTTCTTACACTCTCAAAATCTACTTTCAATTTTCTGAGGCACAACTTGCTGGCCATCTTAGGGGGAAAAAATTAAGCCCAAATGCTTTCTTATCTCCCCATTCTCCAAAGAATAAAATAGAAAAGCAGAGAAAGGAGGCAGATTTGACTCTGAATTGGTTTATGTATCTGAAAGGGAAGTCTGCTGTCATGTAAGGAGGTGGATGGCAGGCAGATAAAGTCAAGAGGAAGCCAATGCAGGTCTGTGGCTGAGGGTGGAGAGCACAGGCTGGGATGTAATAGGAGATACCTGAGGAACAGGTAATTGACAGGAGGCTCTGAAAGCACTTTGAGGGGACCAGAGTGACAGTTCTCAAAGATGAATAACCCAAGTCATTTTCTTTATCTGTGGATATACTGAGTATTTGCATTTGAATATACAGGGCATTTTCCAATTTCACTTTAAAGAAAATAATGTAGCTAGACTTTGAAATTATGACTTAAGAGGGTACAGAAACTGTTGAGTTTTCCAATTCTTAATCCTTGCAAAATTCTTTTTCTGAAAACGGCTCCATTCTGAGTAAAAACTGATCTCTTTCAGAGGTGTGAGACCTGCCTTTTCCTAAACTTGCCAGGGTAAGAAATAGGTTAGATCACCAGTGTTAATATCTTAAAAGAATACAAAGCAATTTACAAACACTGGACATCAACAAAGTCATATTTAAACAGATTATGTACTAACATTCAATTTGGAGGGCACTGGGTCCTTCAACAAAACAA
The DNA here is from genome assembly GCA_006408675.1 of Madoqua kirkii. NCBI lineage: Eukaryota > Metazoa > Chordata > Mammalia > Artiodactyla > Bovidae > Madoqua > Madoqua kirkii. The sequence continues at coordinate 11,975 of SJYC01019405.1, forward strand.
ACATTTCCCATTAACTGACAAACTTAAAGGCCAGGCCACTAATTCCATATTCCCCAAGGACAGAAGCTCTTTCAGGCGGTTCACCTAGGTCAAAACTGCTCAGCTAATACAAAAAGTTAGTCAAAAGAAGGATCTATTAAAAATGCCAACCATTAATGTTAGATTTTAGCAAACATTTAAATGTACATTTATTTGCAAATCTTTTAATGTGGAGCCAAGGCCTTTTCTTTGAGGAGGATCCAGTGATAGAGTTTGTCGTGGTTTTCTAGGCATAAATAACACCCATGAGACAATGACAAAGATTCCCAGGTTTGTTTTCTTTCAAGAAGAGTGCAAATTTTAAGACACTCATGAAGCAGTATGAAAACAGAATCTGGAAGCTGCCCACATTTTTATGATTTTCCCTAATCTTTTATAATTGACTCATCTTTATCCAATCTGATAGTCATTTGTCTTCATGGAGTCTTTCCAAAGGTTTTCATGAAAATGATGGCTCTCTCTATTTTAGCACACACATTTCATCAGTTTTCATTCCATTTAATTAATTTATGCCAATCCAGTTGCGAGAATACCACACAAAAACAGACTTGGGAACTAAATGCCTCTTGGTGAGTCCTTCACTCAGTGAGCAGACATCCTGCCCATGGATCCCCACCAGCAGGCTGGGAGAGTCTATGCCAGTGAGAGGACTGTCAGGAGGGGATGGGAAGAGCTGGTTCACAAGGAGGAGGTCAGGAAAGTGGCCTTCTACTTACTGCACTGTGATTTAGCTCTTGGAGGATTCTATCTGTGAGCTTTTCTAAAGCCGGGACTGTATCTCGGTATGTGAGTGTGTGTTAGTCACTTAGTCGTGTCTGACTCTTTGGGATCCCATGGACTGCAGCCCGCCAGGCTCCTCTTTCCATGGAATTCTCCAGGCAAGAATACTGGAGTGGGTAACCACTCCCTTTACCAGGAGATCTTCCCAACCTAGGGATCGAACCAAGGTCTCCCACACTGCAGGCAGATTCTTTACCATTTGAGCCACCTTGATAATGCCTGCCATATTATAAGCACACAATAATTAATATATCCAATGAAAGAATTTACCTTGACTGTCTTTAATTATTCCCACACTGTTAAGAGAACACAGAGCAATGTTTCATTTTGATAATACTAAAGAGGGGGATGGTGCATTAAAAGACCAGAAAATTACCAAGATTATATGATGAAAAAGGAAGAAGGAAAACCCCCAGTTCAATAATTCTATCCCAAAGGACTCCAACGCAAAGGTCAAAAACCTTTACCTTCCTAGGAGCCCAACACATGCTCTGACATTGAGAAGTGGAGATCAGATGAAGAGCTGGTTGCGGGTTCCTTCCTAGACAAGTTTTAAAACTGAAATCCAAAAATTTAATCAGATCTTTCATCCAAGTGAAGAGAGTGTTATGGGAACAGGTATTTTCCTCTGAGACAACAATAATAACTAACAAATACGAATACTTGATCTAGCTAAGCACTGTGGTAAGTATACCAGGTGCATCTATTCATTTGTCAGCGTAACAATTGTACTGAATTGTTCAAATTTATTCAAAGACACTAACTTGTCAAACTGGAGCCAGGATTTGAATCCAGAGTCTATGTTCTTTAACCACTGTACCATACAGAAAAGTCAGTTCACTTTTTCTTATAAATAATATAATTTTAATATTTTGCCCAGCGATTTTGTTAGTGTATTTCCCAAATGTATAGCAAAATCTTTCATTAAAAAGTTGATGTTAGGGACTTCTTTGGTGGCCCATGGATAAGAATCTGCCTTGCAATGCAGAGGACGCGGGTTTGAGCTCTGGTTGAAGAACTAAGATCCTACATGTCGCAGAGCAACTAAGCCCATGCGCTCCCACTACTGAGCTAGGGTGCTTCAACTAGCAAGCCTGAGGGCTGCAAAGAAAGATGCTGCATGACAGAATGAAGATCCTGCATGCAGCACTTGAGGCCTGATAAAGATAACAAAAGTTTTATTCTGCTAATGCAGAAATGGTTAGAACTGCAGTTCATATCCCCTGAGCCTTGACCAGGTGCCCAGCTCTGTGTTGGGAATTTCACATGCACAGTATCTTGCCTTGTAAAGGTGATAACAAGACCTGCATTACGTTCAGCACCTGCTCCATGCCAGACGCTTCTGATCAGGGATACACACGTTTCATTTCTTTCTCTACTCCTCCGAGCATTTCTGGGGAGGATGCTGCACTGGCCTCAGGCAGTCAAGGAGATGAGCTTATGAGACAAGGTGACTGGCCCAGGGCAACAATGCATTAAAAGGCAGTGCAGAAATAGAATCTCCATAGTGTGAAATACCTCGGTGTATCAGTAGATACAGATGTCAATCAGTCGACACAGAGAGAGCAAGCACACATATGGCAAAACGTTCCAAATTAGTAACCCTAATAAAGGGATACATAGGAATTAACTGTACTATGTTTGCAACTTTTCTTTAAGTCTGAAACTACTTATTTTTTTAAAGAAGAAAATGAAGCCTTGAGTCAGGGCATAAAAGAATCCTAAAGGTTCGGTTCACTCTCGGAGACACCTTTAGTCATTACAAAGAGATGAGAATAAACTGTTTCCTTTGCTGTTGTTTAGTCACTAAGTTGTATCCCATGGACTGCAGCACGCCGGGCTTCCCTGTCCTTCAGTATCTCCTGGACTTTGCTCAAACTCATGTCCACTAAGTCAGTGATGCTATCCAACCATCTCATCCTCTGTCACCCACTTCTCCTCCTTCCTGCACTAGGAAAAAAAAAAAAAACTTACATTCTTTAAAAAAAAAAAAAAAAATATGGACTGCAGCACGCCGGGCTTCCCTGTCCTTCAGTATCTCCTGGACTTTGCTCAAACTCATGTCCACTAAGTCAGTGATGCTATCCAACCATCTCATCCTCTGTCACCCACTTCTCCTCCTTCCTGCACTAGAAAAAAAAAAAAAACTTACATTCTTTAAAAAAAAAAAAAGTGAGAGAAGAAGAAAAAACTTCAATAAAGTGATCTTTTAAAAACTATCAGTTAAACATGCATGGTCCAGACTAGCTTGCTGGTCACCAGAACCTAACCATCAGAAATGCAGTGTAATTTCTAACCTGAAACTATCACAACATTGTTAACTGGCTATACTCCAATATAAAGAAAAAGTTTTTTAAAAAAGAAATGCAGTGTAATTTGTAGGTGAAAAGTTAATTCATTTTCACCATTGAAAAAGAACAGCATTTAGTAGGTGAATTGTTAGCATTCAATATGTTTGAAGCATCTTGCCAAGTTTAGAATTTAAAGAAAACTGTGAGCTCATTTAACACTAAAGTAAAAGATTATCAAACATTTGATATTTAAAGGAATTTAGGCCATTTGTATCTTTTAGGAATTGGAGATCTTTGTATAACTCTGCATTTAAAACAGTGATCCTTCAATAAAAAGTGAGCTAAATTTGTCTCAGAAGTGAGAATAATGATGATTATTTAAGAGAGACTATTTAGGTACTAATTTAATCCTGTGGGATGAACTTGATGAAGTTCCCAGCATTTGACTATTTTAACCTAGAAAATGGTATTTTTATATGATTCCATGATATAGTTTCATATATTAGTAGGCTATTCTCTTAGTCTGTAATAAATTTCTGCAACTATTATACAAACAAAAGTGTCACGATTTTTTAAAACACTAGATGGCAGTAAATACACAAAAGTTGTAACACGATACAGCTACCAACGTAAAATGAAGATTATTTTTGTTTTTTATTCAATTTTATATTTACTGTACACTCAAGTTAAAAAAAAAAAAAGAAAGAAACACAGAAGTTTTTAATCCAAGACATCCCTGGTAGTCCAGAGGCTAAGATTCTGCATTCCCAATGCAGGCAGCCTGTGTTTGATAGTTTGTCAGGGAACCAGATCCCACACGCCTCGCAACTAAGACCTAGTACAGCCAAATAAATAAATTATTTTTTAAAATTCTGAAGAGTCAAAAATCTAAATAAAAATTAAAGTTTCCTGGATTTGAAAATGTGAACCAGAAAAGATGCTGAAATGACCAATTAATCCACAGTTTAAATATGAGAACACTAACTCTCAACATCAACTATATTAAATTGTTGCATTTTCTACATCTTTGTTTTGTTAAGAG
>SJYC01019406.1:0-27900 GCA_006408675.1 Madoqua kirkii
GTACACCATGTTGTTTACTTAATATACTACTTACAAAATATCTTTTTAAATACTTAACACAATAGTAACATTTTACCTAAACTATAGGAAAAATAGGAAATAAAATATAATTTTAAGACTTGAATTTGGAAAACATATTTGCAATCAAAGAGAGAAATCTTAGAAATATTAATTTGATCCATTAATTCTTTTGATGGGCTTTTCATAATATTCTGAATTTAGAATTTCAGTATGATTTTTTAATGTATATGATAAGAAACCAAAAACTTACATTTTCTGACTTATTTGTAAACTTTCCACTTTTTGGCTTCATTACAAGACCAGATGGCATTCAGCTCAGGTCTCAGCAACACTGAAATAAAATTAGCTAACGTACTCAATTTTTTTGGTTACTTCTAACACTTTCGTTGAGCTTGATTTTGTTCTGACACACAAAATTCTCTATTATTTAAAATTTCATGTTTTGTCCACACATGGATCCCATGCAGCTTGTGGGCTCTTAGATCCCCAGCCAGGAACTGAACCTGTACCCTCATCACGGAGTCCTAACCACTCGACCACCAGGGAATTCCCTAAAATTCTCAGTTTAGAAACCAAAGCTAGGTGCACTCAATTATATGAAAGTAAATAAAACAAAAACAAATAAACCTTCAAATACAATACTGTGGCAGAAGAAGAGGACTTATTTCAATACCAATCTGTGCAATATAACCCAGCTTTTGAGCAACAGTTTTAAAACATCAGAAACCAAGTAGCTATAGTTACTAAAAGCATGCAAATGCACACCCAAATGCCAAAACAATCTTGAAAAAGAAGAACAAAGTTGGGCAGTTTCATATTTTCTGACTTCAAAACTTAACTACAAAGTTATAGTAATAAAGCAGTGTGGTACTGGCATAAAGAGAGCTATTATTTGTCTCCAAGCTCATCAAATTGTATACATTAAATATGTACAGCTTTCTGTATGTCAATCATACCACATGAAAGTGGCTTACAGAAAAAAGACAGATATACAGACCAACGGCATAAAGAGCAAAGAAATAAGCGCCCACACAGATGGTCAAATGATTTTTGACAAGGGTGCCAAGACCATTCACTAGGGGAAAAGACAGTCTTTTCAACAAATGATTGTGGGAAAACTAGATATTCAAATGCAAAAGAATGAATCTGGACCCTTTTCATATACAAATTTAGTTATACAAAAATTAAATCAAAGATCTAGACTTAATATCTAAAACGATTAAACTCCTAGAAGACAACATAGGCAAAAGCATCATGACATTAGAGTTGGTAATGAATTCTTGGATATGACACCAAAAGCAAAAGCAAAAAAGAGAAAAAAAATAGATAAGTTGGACTTCTGTGTATCAAAGGATAGTATCAATCAAGTGAAAAGGCAACCCACAGCATCAGACAAAGCATCTGCAAATCATATATCTAACACGATATTGACATCTAGAATATATAAAGGATTCCTACAACAACTGAAAAATCAACAACAATTTAAAAATGGGCAAAGGACTTGAATAGACATTTCCCTGGAAAAGATACACAGATGGCCAATAAGCAGATGAAAAGATGCTCAACTACCTCACATCATTACGATGACTTACCCCCAAAAACAGAAAATATCAGTGTTGTCAAGGATATGAAGAAACTGGAACCCTGTGCATTGCTAGTGGAATATAAATGATGCAGCTGCTGTGACAAATGGTACAGCAGAGGTTATGACAGGAGGGTCCTCAAAACATTAAACCTAGAATCACCACGTAACCCAGCAACAACTCTCTGGCTACATACATAAAAGAAGTGAAATCACAGAACTCAAACAGATATCTGAACACTCATGTTCGTAGCAGCATTATTCACAACAGACAGAAGGTGGAAGTGGCAGTGTGTCTGTCCATTGACGGATCAGGAGATAAATAAAATGTGATATACAGGTATATATGAATAGCATTTTCAATCTTAAAAAGAAGTGAAATTCATAACATAAATGAACCTTGAAGACATTATGCTAAGATAAATAAGTCAGAGGATAAATATTGTATGATTCCACCTACATCAGGTTTCTAGAGGTTACTACAGCTAGAGGCGGGTAGAATGTGGAGTTGGTATTTAATGGGTACAGCACTTCAGTTGGGGAAGGTGAAAAAGTTCTGGAGATGGACGCTGGTGATGATTGCTTAACAATATCAAGGTACTTCATACTACAGAACTATATACTTTAAAGTGGTTAAGAAGGTAAATTTCACATAATGTGTTTATTAATACAACTAAAAAATTAGAAGAGGTTAAAATGATAAATTTATGTTATTTATGCTCTACTACAATAAAAGAAAAAGAAAGAAAGTGAAAGAGGAGTACACATTTATCTATTACAACCTCCTCATACCTCTTGGCCCTTTGATTTATTCTGGGTGATTGCCACATTAGTAATGATCTCCATATTAGTAAATATTGGTAACCTTACAGCTATATCCTCATCAAAACAAGCACACACCAAACACAATCATTCTTCTCTTATAGGAAGTTAGCCTTGGCAACCAAAGGAAATATTTCTTATTTAGAGGTGTAAACGTAGAAGAAACAAACAGCCTAAGACACTGCTGGCGTTTTGGCCTATGAGGACTAGTTTTAGACACCTTTCTTCTATGTCGTGACTGACTCTAAATGAGCCCATGGCTGTGCTTTTGTCTCCTGTGCTTCAGGTCACCAGGAACACCTAAGTGACATCCTCAGAGTGGATTAAAATAGGGTCAGAATTCGCAGTCAGAGGTCTCCATCAGCATGGAGGAAGGTGCTTTTCAAACTGCTCTGGGAAATCAGAATGAAGTGACATCCAGGACTTTTCAAAACAGGCTACCGAGGCCCCATGAGCTCACCAAAGGAAAAAGATACAGACAGGAAAGGGTCTGCTATCTTTGAATGAAATTCAGGGGTTTCTGCTCCACAGACCATTTACTTAGTATGTCTTACTCCTGCCCAGCTGCATCTCTGGTAAATGTACAAAACTAAAGATATCTGTGGGTGTGTACAGAGTGGTTTTAGATCTCCATTTCTTCTTGACTACATTAAGAAGCAGAATTCTTCACAACACTGTAAATCAACTATACTTCAATGAAAAAAAGACAAAACAGAAGGAGCAGAATCCCTGAAGACAAAAATTAAAAAATGGCTTTGTCTTCTCTTAGCACCAGATTCAGTGAAATATACAGAGTAGAGTTAGCTGCTCAGTTTGTGATCCTGTAGACTGTAGCCCGCCAGGCTCCTCTGTGCATGGGATTTCCCAGGCAAGAATACTGGAGTGGGTTGCCATTTCGCCCTCCAGGAGATCTTCCCGATCCAACCCATGTCTCTTACATCTCCTGCACTGGCAGGCAGGTTCTTTACCACTAGTGCCACTTGGGAAGCCACACACAATACTGAGTGTAATTTAATTAAGGAGTGAAAAGGATGAGCACTGGCCTCCTTTTGTGTTGTACAGGCAGGACTCAGAAAATGTTATACACTAACAAATATAGATATATAACTAATACTGAAAATAAATTTATCTAAAAATACCCATTTTCCCTTTTTTAAATAAACACTGAAATTCCCAGCTTCCTTTTAAAAACTCCATTAACTCAACAATCATCTAAACACTGAACTGGATCCCTATAGTGTTTTAGTCACTAATCTAGGGAGTAGCCTATTTTCTGAGATAGAAAAGCAGACACCATTCTGTTCTCATGAAACCAGTGGTGCACAGGAGGGTTGAGATGAGGTCCTGAAGGTGAAACCCCATGATGGGATTAGTGACCTTAAAAAAAAAAAAAAAGACACCAGAGAGTAAGAAGGCAGCTCTTACCAAGACAAGAAGGCCCTTACAAGCACAAAACCTGCCGGCACCTTGATTTTGGACTTCCAGACTTCAGAACTGTGAGAAATACATGTCTTATTTAGGCAAGCCAGTCTACAGAATTTTGTCAGTGCAGCCTGAGTGAATATAAGTCATTGTAAAAAAAAAGTTTCAACAATCAAGTACAAATCCTCTTGGAACAAATGGAAAAACAAAAAATCTCAGCAAAACAAATAAAACCCAGATGTTATAATTACAACACAGAACTAAGTGGAACTTTTAGAACTGAAAAATGTAATCACAGAAACTTTTGAAAACTCAGTGGATGGGGTCAACAGTGTAATGGAAATGACAGAGGAAAGAATCAGTGAACTTGAGGAATATGAATAGAATTCACCCAAACTGAGCAGCAGAGAGAAAACAGGCCAAAAAAAAAAAAAAAGAAAGAAAGAAAGAAAGAAGGTGAACAGAACCTTATCGATCTGTAGGAAAATGCAAAAAAGAAACAAACAAACAACATTCAGATCATCAGAATCCCAGATGGAGAAAAGAAAAAAGAAAGAGTATCTGAAGAAACAAGGCCTGAAATTTTCCTAAATTTGGTGAAAGAATAAGCCTAAAGATCTAAGTGAAGTAAACTCCAAACAATTAATCCACACCAAGACCCACTATAACTCAACTTGCGGAAACTAAAAATAAAGAAAAAACTTAGAGAGCAACCAGAGGAAAAGTGCAACGGTTCCTCCCATCAGTCTGAATGAAAACAGATTCCTCGCCTAAACCCTGGAGAAGGAAGGGCCAGAGTATTTTTCAAGTGCTGAAAGAAAAGAATTGTAATCCACGAATTCCATACCTTACAAAACTATCCTTCAGGAATCAAAGATGGTGGGGGGGGAAGTGATCAGATAAAGAAAAGCTAAGAGAATTTGTTGCTAGCATTGGTTAAAGGAAGTTCTCCAAACAGAAAGGTTACAACACAGTTTTCCAGGCCTGCCACGACCAAGTATCAGGAACCGGTGGTTTAAACAACAGAAATTTATTGTCTTGTCGTCTGGAGACTAGGAGTCTGAGGCCATGGCTTCAGGGGCTCTGCTCCCTCTGAAAGCTGGACGGGGACTCCTCCCTTGGTGCGGCCTGGGTTCTGGCGGTTGACGGAAGTCCGTGGGCTTCTGTGGCCTGGAGCCGAAGCACTTCCGTCTCCGTCTCCCTCACCACAGGGCACCCTCCCCTGGGTTTCTGTCTCTCTGCTCTTCTTGTCAGGACAACAGACATACTGGATAAGGGTCTCCTTTACTCCAATGCGACCACACTGGAACTGCTTAGAGCTGTAACAACTCCATTTCCAAATCAGGTCATATTCTGAGGTGCTCGGGCTCAGGAATTCAACAGACTTTTAGGAGAGACACAATTTACTAATAACAAGTTACCAAAGGAAAGTTTACAGACTATAGGTTACCATATAGATTCCTCAAAATGAGAAAATTATAGAGATGGAGAAGAGGTTCATGACCACTGATGCTCACAGAGGTGAGCTGAGGGACCAGAATGCCAGTGTGACTATAAGGGGGTAGGAGGAGGGAAACCTTTGTGATGATGGAAATGCACATATCTTGACTGTAGCGGCTTAAGGAATCAATACATGTAATAAAATGACAACCACACACACACACACTATACCAGTGTCAAGGTCTCCGATTTGAAATTGTTACAGTTATGTAAGTTGTAACCATTGGGGCGAACTGGGTGAAGGGTGCATGGGCCCTCTGTACTATCTTTCCAACTTCCTTTGAATTGTAATTATTTCCAAATAAAAGGCTTAAAAATGTAACAAAGTAAAAAAGTCACAATTAAAGAATAGTAAGTTACCTATAGAAAACTTAAGGTTTTTTTCCTCACAAGCGTTTTTAATCAAGGCTTTTATTTCTGTTGTACTCTAAAGAACCAATTTAGATAATGACAGTAAAATAGTTGCTTGAATACTACAGGAAGAGACTAAAATGGTAAAAGGAAGCATAAGGGTTAGAACCTCAGGACAACAACAAAGTTCCTGTTAAAACTGATTAAGAGATCAGTTCCTGATATCGGATTAAGAGATCACTGATACAAAAGAAAACACTGGCCTAATGAATATACAGAAAGACTGGGCCAGCCAGGAGTCTAGAAAAAGTGCCTGCAAAATTAAGAAGTGAGAAGTGCTGAAATCACCCATCACTGCTTAGAAGCTGATGCTGGACACCGAGACCGGGCTCAGACAGAGGAAGGAGATGACTTTTAGATTTTCTGCATCTCCTAAGACTATTACATCCTCTTTCTCTGCCACTAAATTCACTAAGAAATCGTCTAATAACCAGCTCCACTTCTACTTGAACATGGACTGTTATAAGCATTGGAAAAGTCTCCTTATACAAAATTAACTACCTGGTATTCTGGTCAGTTCCTTGTGAGTCTCATGATTTTTAAGTGAGCTGAAAGCCCCTAATGAGCTCCAGATGTACTGACAAAGACAACCTCCAAGATCTGCAGAGTTATGCGCCATTTCTTAAATCAAGAAGACGCACTGTGAGCCTGGTCGGCTGGCCATCCCATCTGAGGGACCTCTGTCTTGTTCTTTCACTGCCACAGGTGGTAAGTCACCTTGCAAATAGCTCTCCAAAATCCTGTTCAGCCAACAAAATTCACAACAGGCTTACTTTTATCTGCAAAACATTCTCTTTCTCTTCCTACTTGCTGCTGTCTAAACTCCTCCTCCAAAACGCATACTCTACACACAACTTCTGTTATGAACAGATTCCTATAAAACATGCTAAAAGAGCCAACAGAACAAAGCAGAATCTCTTTCTTCTACTCCCAGAAACGAACAAGTTTATAATTTCATTTCTTAGGGTTAGCCCTAAGTCCTGAATCACCGCTCTGTGACCCTACCAAGTTCTGCTTTGACAAACTTTTACTACGATTCTTTTTTTTTTTAGTATCTAAAAATGAAAGATCACAGTATCCTTGACAACTATAATCACAACAAGAAAATTCCTACAAATTCTTCCATTTGTTATTGATTAGAGTTTCATTTTTAAGATGTACAGTAATCTGTATTCAGAAATATAAGTTAAATATCAAAGAAATACATAGACAGCCAACTTATACTTTGTATGTGATACTGTGAGTCTTTCCTATTCTTTACATCTTGGAGTTTTAGAGTGTTTTACGATGAATCCCATACCTGCTGCAAATGAGACTTTAAACGAGTCATGATCAAAAAGCATTTCTTAGGATTTATTTGCTTAAGAAAATAGAAGTTACAGATTACCTAAAACTGACTAAAAAAAAAACAAAACATTAAGTCCACAGAATTCAAATAGGATTTATCTCCTTAGCACCAGACACACCAGCACAATGGATGGAAAAGTAACAGTCCTTTTTGTACCATGGTGACTGTTTTGTACATAGACAACAACCAGGAATGCACAGCCTGGATCCTCGTGTGTTCCCATTACTTGAACTGCTTTGCCTTCTAACTCGTTAATGAAAGTCACTGAACTGCCAGTCAGTGACAGCTAGAGACATCACTGCCTTAGAAACACACAGGCATCTGACGTAGAGACCATTTAAAATAGACTTAAATGTTCACTTACCTCCACAGCTACTACAATCAAAATGAGGTCTGTTTTTGACTCTGAGAAGAGTGCATTCACTTGTGGTGACATTCCAATCAGAGCACAGTTGGTGACCACAGATATAACACTCATTGTTTCAAAAGCCAACTGAAAGAAAAAAAAATGTGAAATGAAAAATCACAATTGTGTGTGCGCTCAGTCATGTCCGACTCTCAGACCCCATCGACTGTAGCACGCCAGGTTCCTCTGCCTATGGAAATTTTCCTGGCAAGAATACTGAAGAGGGCTGCCATTCCCTTCTCTAGGGGATCGTCCTGGTCCAGGGATCAAATCCATGCCGCCTGCATTGGCAGGCAGATTCTTTACCACCTGGGAAGCCCCAAAACCACAATGACTGTGTCCGTATTTCCTCCGTTTCTTATTATTTAAAGTCAAAGAAAAAGTCTTTCCTTAGTTCTAAACATTCCAAAAACATGCAAAACTTTTTTTCTATAATGTCATGATTTCATTTAGGTCAAAACTGCTCAGAAGGTATTTCAGATACTTTAGGCTTGAATATCCCAAACAATATGTTCTATCTTTCCAACTGGAGGTGACCAGGGACCTGAATTTGGAACACATCCAAGAAAAATACACTATTAAAGTTACTTGACTCTATACATATCTGAAAGGAAACTAAAGCAGTGCAATCAGAGGGAATGTTTTATATTCAAAAACAAAGATGACTTTAAATAGAATTCGTTTTGTGAAACTGTCCTACTTTCACAGACCACACATCACATCTGGTTCAGCCATACCCAAGGAACCAGTGACAATGATTCCTTTCTAGTGGCATTTACCAAATCACCTGTAGAACTTTAGAAAAACACAGATACCAGGCCCCACTGAGACCTACTAAGACCTCTGTGATCCAGGGTCCCACGAGGAGACCAGTGCACATTACTGAGTGTGGACTGGGGAAACGTTGTGACTATTGTTCTTTCTTTTCTGTGTGCACAGCACTTGGTGATCACTACTTAAGAACTTACTAATTCTAAGAAATGCAATTACCACTAGAAATATAGAAACAAAACATGACTGAAGCTCAACTTAATAAAATCTTGTCCCATGAAGATTATCTAATCTCAACTTAATGAAATCTAGTCCCCTGAACATTATCTACCATCTTGTATTTTAAAAAATCCTTTGTGTAATCTTATTGTTTTTTTGGCAGTTTTCTTTATAACAGATCTACGTAGGACTTTACCTTCTCTTAAAATAGCTTTAAATTCCTATTTAATTATTATAAATTCAATCAAAAATCAAATGTTACCAGTGTTCAGGGAAGAGTCTCCTTGTCCCCTTTCTCCCCCTTGTCAGTTTCTGTTCTTTCCACAAGATAACCACTATTATTATATTTCTTATATAACTTTCCAGACATTTTGCTTGCAAACAAATATAAGCAAACTTGCACAAATACTTTCTTATTCTCCTCTCAGCGTAATACACATTGTCAAGTCCCTTGCTCTGGTCACTTAAAATGCTGTGTAAGTTATTTCGTGTCAGGACACAGAGATCATCATTCTAAGTCACGGTCTAAGCCTGAAGTCACAACTGCTTAAGTATTTTATCGCATGAATGTACCAAGGTTTATTTAATCATTTCCTTATTGGTTATTATTACAAATAATGCTACAATTAGAAACCTCGCAAACACATCCTTTAAGGAGTGTGGAAGCAGGATAAATTACTGAAAGTGGAATAGTTGAGTCAAAGGTGCCACTGTATTCGTTATTCTGACAGTACCAAGCTGAACTCCCCAGGGTTGACCAGTTTGCCTTCCCATCGGCAGCACAGGACAGTGTCTGACTTCCTGCATTTTTAATACATTTCTATCTAAACTTTTTGATTTTTAAATATCACTTATCATGAGTTATAATTTACATATAATAAACTGCACTCATTTATGATATATACTTTATTGAGCTATACTCACCTGGGAAACCACTATCACAAACAGGATATTTCTATTTTCCCCCAAAGATTCCTCACAATGCTTTGCAGTCCACCCCTCTCTTTATACCTGGCACCAAGCAAACGTTGATCTATTTTTTTGTCACTACATATTAGTTTATTGTTCCAGAATTTTATACAGATTCACACAGTATATATGCTTTTATGTCTCCCTCTTTCACTCAACGTGATTTTGAAGTTGATCCATATTATATGTTATCAGTAATTTATTCTTCTTTTTATTGCTGAGTAGTGCTCCATTGTATGAATATATCATGATTTTTTTATCCATTTACCTAATGGGTTGTTTGGCAAATTGGGTTGTTTCCAGTCTTGGACTATTCTGAATAAAGTTACTATGGACACTCCTGTACAGTCTTTGCAGGGATATGTTCTTTCCCCTGGATTTCTAAGAACAGAGGTGCTGGGGTATGGTAGGTGTATGTTGAACTATTTTTTTTTACAAACTGTAATTTAGTTTTGCAAGCATACACACTGAGGAAACCAGAATTGAAAGAGACACCTGTATCCCAATGATCATCGCAGCACTGTTTATAATAGCCAGAACATGGAAACAACCTAGATGTACATCAGCAGAGGAATGGATAAGAAAGCTGTAGTCTTCATTTTAAAACAGGTATATAGTGCGATCTCACTGTGGTTTTCTTGTGCATTTCCCCAGTAGCTAATTCTAAATCTTTCCTTGAGCTCATTGATCATTTGCATATATTCTTTGGTGAAGCATTTCTTCAGACCTTGTCCATGTTTTTATTTAATTGTCTTATTACTGAGCTGCAGGAGTCCTTCACATAATCTGAACACAAGTTCTCTGGTAGACGTATGTGTTGTGAATATCTTCTCTCCTTCTGTGTCTTGTATTTTTTTCCCTCTTAACTTTTCAAGTGCAAACTCCCTCACCCCTTCATTTGGAGATTTAATTACCCCAATACTATCAGTAGATAGTTGATCATTTTCCCCATTTAACAGATTTTACCTGTATCACATACTGAATTTCTGGACTTTCTATTTTGTTCCATTGATCTGTCTAATAATGCACCAGCACCGCTTTAACAACTGAGGTTATGTAACACATTTTAATACATAGGAAGGCGTGCCCATGCCCCTGACCTTCCTTAGAGTTTTCCTGCTATTCTACTTCATTTCTTTTTCCCTGTGAACTTGACAGTAAGTTTATCTAATTAAAAGAAGAACTTGTATGGGGACAGTGCTACATTTATAAGCTAATCTGTAGATTAATTTGTAAATTAAAGGAGAATTGATAAATTTAGGATATTGAGTCTTCCTATATTAGTTATATATTGCTGTGTAACAAATCATCCCAAACTCTGTAACTTAAAAACAACAATCATTTCTTTAGTTCATTATTCTGCAGGTGGACAACTTAAACTATGCTTACCTAGGCAATATTTTTGGTCTAGCTGACCTTGATTGGGCTTCCTCATGTACGTGTGGTCAGTGGGTGGGTAAACTGGAGACATAATTGGCCTGAGGAGGCTAGTTAGAATCTCTAGAACAATATTCAGTAAGAGTAGAGACAGTGGACATTCTTGCATTGTTCCGAATCTTAGAAAGCATTCAGTCTTTCACTAACAAGTATGGTTGTTAGCTTTAAGCTTTTTGAAACAGATGTTCCTTATCAAGTGGAAGCAATATCCTTCTAGTCCTATGTTTCTGAGAGTTTCAAAAATGAATGAGTATTGGATGTTGCCAAATGCTTTATATATACTGACTGATACAATCATGAGATATTTTCTTCTTCTTTGGAATAGTAGTATAGTAGACTACACTGGTTGATTTTGAATACTGAACCAGAGCTTGCATCCCTGGGCAAAATTCCACTTGTCATGGTACATAATTCTTCTCATATACTGCTAAATCTTATTAGTTAAGATATTATTAAGCTGTTCTTAAAGACATAGGAATAGCATACTACCTTACCTGCCTCCTGAGAAATCTGTATACACGTCAAGAAGCAACAGTGAGAACTGAACATGGAACAATAGACTGGTTCCAAATTGGGAAAGGAGTACATCAAGGCTGCATATTGTCACCCTGCTTATTTAACTTATATGCAGAGTACATCATGTGAATGCTGGGCTGGATAAAGCACAAGCTGGAATCAAAATTGCCAGAAGAAATATCAATAACCTCAGATATGCAGATGACACCACCCTTATGGTACAAAGTGAAGAGGAACTAAAAAGCCTCTTGATGAAAGTGAAAGAGGAGAGTGAAAAAGTTGGCTTAAAGCTCAACATTCAGAAAATGAAGATCATGGCATCTGATTCTATCACTTCTTGGGAAATAGATAAGGAAACAGTGGAAACAGTGTCAGACTTTATTTTTGGGGGCTCCAAAATCACTGCAGATGGTGATTGCAGCCATGAAATTAAAAGCCGCTTGCTCCTTGGAAGGAAAGTTATGCCCAACCTAGACAGCATATTGAAAAGCAGAGACATTACTTTGCCAACAAAGGTCCATCTAGTCAAAGCTGTGGTTTTTTCAGTAGTCACGTATGGATGTGAAAATTGGACTATAAAGAAAGCTGAGTGCAGAAAACTGATGCAGAAAACTGATGCTTTTGAACTGTGGTGTTGGAAAAGACTCTTGAGAGTCCCTTGGACTGCAAGGAGATCCAACCAGTCTTTCCTAAAGGAAATCAGTCTTGAATATTCACTGGAAGGACTGATGCTGAAGCTGAAACTTTAATACTTCGGCCACCTGATGCAAAGAACTGACTCACTAGAAAACACCCTGATGCTGGGAAAGATTGAGGGTGGGAAGAGAAGGGGACAACAGAGGATGAGATGGTTGGATGGCATCACTGACATGATGGACTGGAGTTTGAGTAGGCTCCTGGAGTTGGTGACGGACAGGGAAGTCTGGCGTGCTGCACTCCACGCAGTTGCAAAGAGTTGGACATGACTGAGTGACTAACCGAAACTGAAAACTGTTCTATTTATTCACAACAGATATTAGTTTGTTATCTTCTCTTATACTCTGTTCTGATTTAGTACCATAAATTCACAGAATGAATTGGAAAATATTCCTTCTCCTCTGTTTTCTGGGACAAATTTTGTAAAACTGATGTTAATTTCCTTTTAAATGTTAGAATTTACCAGTAAAACCACTTGGGCTACGATATTTCTTTTTTGGGGAATTTTTAATAGCGTATTCAATTTCCTTGTAATTCTGAGGATACTCAAATTACCTATTTCACATTGAGTGAGTTGTGGTAGTTTGTACTTTTGAAGAAACTGCTGTATTTCATTTGTGATGATATGTAGCCAAAAGATACAAAGAACTGATTGAAGGTGAAAACACAGCATATCAAACTTCTGGGGATACAAGTAAAGCAGAGCTAACAAAGAAATTTGTAGAACTAAAGGCATACACCAGAAAAGAGGAAAAATCTCAAATCAACAGTCTAAGCTCCTACTGAAGAAACTAGAAACAAAGAACAAAATAAACACAAAAGAATCAGAAAGAAGGAAATAATAAAGAGAACAAATCAATGAAATTGAAAGGAGTAAAATAACAGAGAAGATCAATGAAACAAAGAGTTGCTCCTCGGAAAAGATCAATACAGTTGTCACATCTCTAACACAACTAATAAGAAAGAAGAGACAATTCTCACACTTCACACTTTCTCTTTCACTCATGATTATTTACAAATGTATTGTTTAGTTTTTAAGTGTTTGGTGATTTCCCTATCATCTTTCTGTTACTGATTTTCAATTTCATTCCATCACAGTCAGAGAGCACACTGTTCAATTCTTTAAAATTTTTAAGTTTGGTTTATGCCCCAGGAGATGGTACATATTGTTGCAAGCTCTATAAACACTTGAAAAGAAAGTATATTCTATTATTGTTGAGTAGAAAGCTCCATAACATGGATTAGATTCTATTATTGGATAGTATTTTTCCAAAACTGTCCATAGAGCTTTTATTTAAAATCACAATGCTTCATTTTTTATTAATGATTTTTTCTCAAATAATTACCTGCCATACACCAATACTGGCTGAGGGTTCTGAGAATGGACGTTTGAAGACTCTGCACATTTTTAAGGCATCGAATTAACTTCAGTGAGATTATTTAGCACAGCGAAGGCAGCTGCCAATGGGTAAACACAGGAGAAAAGGCTCACATAACCGAACTGCAGGAATAATTCCAAGTAATCATCAAAGGTGCCCTGAAAATGTAAACAAGAAGAAAACAGGCATTGTTTTAATATCACTTAATAACAGCAGTCTTTCGCAATATTATTCAAGGCAGGAGCCTCTAAGAACAACAACAAAAATCTCAAGAGTTTCTCCCAATTCCTTCTTCTCAACAACAGGATTTAAATTCAAAGACCATTTTATTTTAAAGTCCCTGAAATAAAAAATAAAAACTGATTTTGCTATCACATAAAATCACTGAAATATTACATTTTTTCCCTAAGGTAAATAACAGCAAAGCTAAAGCAATTTGCTCCTGACCAAGTAAAAAGAAATGATCCTGTATCACTATTAGAAATCTTACATGATGGTCCCTTCACATCATGGGTATTGCGAATCTCTGCCCCTGAACTTCCATTAATAACTTGATGGTGGTGACGCCAGAGAAAAATGGCAAAGTAAGAACATCCAGAAGTTTTCTTCTCCATAAAAGCAACCAGAAACTAACTATAAAATTTGTCAAAATTCACTTTGTTAGTATTCCAGAAATTAACCATTGGCTTGTATCAATTACGGAAACATTTAGTCAAGAATAACAGCTCAATTTTGAGTCTCACCTTCTGCTCCCCAGTTCTGTAGCAGCTTCAAAAATTAAGAACAGCATGCATTCCCATACCAGAGGGAAGGGAATGTGGCTGTAGATCTTACAAAGTCTCATCAGAAAGAAAAGCATTATCTGGCCTGGCTCTAGAAGACTCCACTCAAAAGAATTCTCCCTATTTAACCTCATTGAGTCTTTGGGTGCTAAAGGTCCTCCCCCACAGATGTTAATTGAATTTTTTAACATCAGACTTGACCTGCATACAGATTCCTCAGGAGTCAGGTCAGGTGGTCTGGTATTCCCATCTCTTTCAGAATTTTCCAAAGTTTATTGTGACCCACACAGTCAAAGGATTTGGCATAGTCAATAAAGCAGAAATAGATGTTTTTCTGGAACTCTCTTGCTTTTTCCGATGATCCAGTGGATGTTGGCAATTTGATCTCTGGTTCCTCTGCCTTTTCTAAAATCAGCTTGAACATCTGGAAGCTCATGGTTCACATATTGCTGAAGCCTGACTTGGAGAATTTTGAGCATTACTTTACTAGCGTGTGAGATGAGTGCAATTGTGTGGTAGTTTGAACATTCTTTGGCATTGCCTTTCTTTGGGATTGAAATGAAAACTGAGCTTTGCCAGTCCTGTGGCCACTGCTGAGTTTTCCAAATTTGCTAACATATTGAGTGCAGCACTTTCACAGCATCATCTTTCAGGATTTGAAATAGCTCAACTGGAATTCCATCACTTCCACTAGCTTTGTTTGTAGTGATGCTGCCTAAGGCCCACGTGACTTCACATTCCAGGATGTCTGGCTCTAGGTGAGTGATCACACCATCGTGATTATCTGGGTCATGAAGATCTTTTTTGTATAGTTCTGTGTATTCTTGCCACCACTTAATGTTTTCTGCTTCTGTTAGGTCCATACCATTTCTGTCCTTTATTGAGCCCATCTTTGATGAAATGCTCTGTTGGTATCGCTAATTATCTTGAAGAGATCTCTAGTCTTTCCCATTCTATTGTTTTCCTCTATTTCTTTGTACTGATCACTGAAGAAGGCTTTCTTATCTCTCCTTGCTGTTCTTTGGAACTCTGCATTCAAATGGGTATATCCTTCCTTTTCTCCTTTGCTTTTTGCTTCTCTTCTTTTCACAGCTATTTGTAAGGCCTCCTCAGACAGCCATTTTGCTTTTTTGCATTTTTTTTCTTGGGGATTGTCTTGATCTCTGTGTCCTGTACAATGTCACAAACCTCCGTCCACAGTTCATCAGGCACTCTATCAATCAGATCTAGTCCCTTAAATCTATTTCTCACTTACACCATTAATCATAAGGGATTTGATTTAGGTCCTACCTGAATAGTCCAGTGGTTTTCCTCACTTTCTTCAATTTAAGTCTGAATTTGGCAGTAAGCAGTTCATGATCTGAGCCACAGTCAGCTCCTGGTCTTGTTTTTGCTGACTGATTAGAGCTTCTCTATCTTTGGCTGCAAAGAATATAATCAATGTGATTTCAGTATTGACCACCTGCTGATGTCCATGTGTAGAGTCTTCTCTTGTATTGTTGGAAGAGTGTGTTTACTATGAACAATGCATTCTCTTGTCAAAATTCTATGAGGCTTGGCCCTGCTTCATTCTGTACTCCAAGGCCAAATTTGTCTGTAACTCCAGGTGTTTCTTGACTTCTTACTTTTGCATTCCAGTCCCCTATCATGAGGAGGACATCTTTATTGTGTGTTAGTTCTAAAAGGTCTTGTAGGTCTACATAGAACCATTCAACTTCAGCTTCTTCAGCATTACTAGTCAGGGCATAGACTTGGATTACCGTGATATTGAATGGTTTGCCCTGGAAACAGAGCCCATTCTGTTGTTTTTGAGACTGCCTGCATTTCGGACTCTTGTTGACTATGATGGCTGCTCCATTTCTTCTAAGGGATTCTTGTGAGAGGGAAGTGATCTTTAATAACTGGAAAAAGGCACCTGCATTGAAATGGGATGGCTGGACACTGGTGACTCTGACTTATCACCTGAGCAACATCACCACTCCTCCACAGGACCCAGAGGCCTGCTGCTCCGTTACCCCAGAAGGGCCAAGCAGCGCTCTACATGGTGCAGTGACGGGGTGAGGGAACCATCCGTGCCAGCTTCCAGCCTTCTCACTCTCATGATCGTTCAGTGCATATGCAAAAATGACAGTTTAAGAAAAACATTCACTGCAGTATTGTAAAGCAACGTGAAACAATCATCATAAATTCATAATTTTAAGTATTATTACTGTATTTCACAATCAGTCTTTCACCAAGATACGCATGCCAGATTCAATAGATGAGAGCTTTAGTAGAAGTCAGATTCTACTTCTAGTCAGTCTCTTTATTTTTATTTTACTAAAATATGAAATACCCAAACAAAATTACTGGGGAATTACAGAGTACTGGGGATAGCAGGAAGTGCTTCCTCTAGATGTTCTGGATATTTGGATGAAAAATGAACCCAGGGATTTTTGAGTGAGTTTCACTGACTGTCTGCAAGCCTTGCCAAAGAGTAATGCCAACCGCATGTGTTTTGGGAGCTGGCAGGTTGACACTCAGCTGGGGATTCAGTGGTGAACAGTTTCTAAACAACTCTCTGGTTGCATTTGGCTCTAGAAAGAATTTCCTTATGTTCTGTTGCAGCATTGAGATGTGGTTTTTAAATACACCCAGCAATATAGCATTGATTTATTTCTCTGAAGAGTGAAGAAATCAAGGGTTGGGAAAGAGTGAAAATCTTAGCAATCGAGCCATTGTTTACTACAATTCGTTCTTAAGAATCCTGATAGCCTATGCTTGGCTTTCAAAATCACATTGTTTCAGCTTGTAAAATAAAAGGTTGACGCTCCGCAGAGATGTGTCAATGACAGTTTCTCTCCGATGCTCCACAGGGCAGCCTCCACAAGTCACATAAACATCGTCTGGCCTTTCTAGCATCCAGAACCCAGGGAGCCCCTTCCCCACAGAGCAGCACACCCCGCCGCATTCTGCATTTCCATCTCACAACAGGCTTTGCAGTGGCAGTAGTTACATGGTAACACTATCAGTACTTTGACACTTCTGAGTACTTTTGGTTCAGTCAGTTCAGCAGACCAGGGACATTATCTTTCAGCAAGAAGCAAAAAAAAACCAAACAAACCAAATTTAACAAAGTAAACAATCACATGTTAAAAAAAATACACTAACCAAGATACATGCTACTCTAACAGCTGCAAGTTAGCAAAAGAACAACTTACTAAGATGATTCTGAGGACCTATTCACAAACTTTAAGAACAAAGCAATTATTTATAATGCTATGGTATATCTCTGACATAGTAATTTTACATATCTAATTTATTATATGTATGAAAACCAAGTTTCAGGTTCCAGGGGATCCATCCCAGCAGCTTCTCACACTGCCCCTGGAGAAACATCACATCTCAGAGTTTCCCACCCAGAGTACGTGAGAAGGAAAGAACGTATAGCGTGAAGGCAACAGGCAGCACACAGCAGGGGCTGAGCCGCTCTTTTTCTGACGCTGTCCCTTATTCAGCATTGAACTGAGTGCCTGCTGAATGCCAGGCTCTCTGTTAGCAACAGAGTTTCCACAATAAACAACATGGAGACCCTATCCCAGTGACTGAGAAAGGAAAATTGCCAGCAAATGGCACAAATCCTAAAGAACATTAGCATATTCAACATCACAATGTGGAATATTGAGCAAGTTAATCATTTAACTGCAAACATGGTGGTCCATTAAGAAACTTATGAAAATACAAGATGAAGGAGGTAAGATGATTGCAACAGAAGCAAAAAAAATGTTTTTGATAAAATGCAACATTACTCATGATAAAAATTCTTCTCAAATAGGAAAGAGAAAAAACTTCTTAAACTGATAAAGTTACTGCCCAAAACATAGAACAAACATAACACTTAATGGTCAGGGAAAAGAAAATCAGGAACAAGATAAAGATTCCTGTTCTAACTGTTTGTGTCCAAATTGTATTGAACATATTAGTGAGTCAAATAATAAAAAGTTTAAGGACTGAAGGAAGAAAGAAAATAGCCTTTAGTGAAGGGAGGAGGGTTAAGAGTTTGGAATCAGCAGACACAAACCATAATATTAATATATAGGATGGAGAAACAGCAAAGTCCAAGTAAATGTGCACAGGGAACTGTATTCAATATCCTGTAACAAACCACGCTGGATAAACCATGTATATACGTATGTATTCCTTTTCATATACCTATGAAGGACTAGAAGGACTGACGCTAAAGCTGAAACTTCAATACTTTGACCACTTGATGTGAAGAGCTGACTGGCTGGAAAAGACTTCGATGCTGGGAAAGAATGAGGGCAGGAGGAGAAGGGGATCAAAGAGGACAAAATGGTTGGATGGCATCACTGAATCAACAAACACGCATTTGAGCAAACCCTAGCAGATAATGAAGGACATTATCTGGCATGCTGCAGTTTATGGAGTTGCAAAGAGTCAGACACAACTTAGCAACTAAACAACAACAACTTTGAATTACTTTGATGTACAGCAGAGATTAACACTGTGAATCAACCACACTTAATAAAATTAAAATTGAAAAAGAAAATATCAGGGGACATATGTACACCTATGACTAAATCATGTTGCTATTGGGCAGAAACCAACACAATACTGTAAAGCAATTATTCTTCAATTAAAATGAATAAATTTAAATTAAAGAAAATGTACATTTTTTATTTGTAGCTGAAATAACTGTCTACATACAAAAATCCAATAAAATTTTAAAAAGTTGGAAATAATAGAATTCTGCAAAGTTTCTGGATAAAAGATATAAAAACCAATGGGCATTCCTATATGCCACCAACAAACAATTAGAAATTATTTTTGAAGACCTACCATTTATAGGGAACAGAGTAATCTCAGTATCTATCACAGATAACCTATTCAACACAAAGCAAAAAAGAACCTAAGCAAAAAAGAGCCTTTGCAAACTGTCTATCACCCGGTCAGTCATGTGATCTAACAAGGCAGTCCTATACATGGAGCAAACCCCCCACTGCCCTGTCGAAGCCTCCTGATGGAGTATAGTGGAGGCCCACCTCCCGAACTGCTGAACCTGAATCTCAGGGGGAAACAACGGGAGAAACTGGCTTCACAAAAATTCACGCTCTGAAAACCAAAAAGGTGTGGGGATTACTCTAGCAGTTTCCAAGCCTTCAGATCTCTGAAGCCCTAAACTCTTTCAAATCACTGATGATATGAAAGACTTTTTCTTTCTAAAAGTTATTATATCTAGCATTATTTACTATGTTAGAAATTAAAAAGCAGAACTGAAAAAATATTTCTCATTGACTCACTTCAAAAATAAAAAGCATATTAACACAAATAAAATATTGTTTGAAAAATAATTACATTTTCCAAAATACAAAAATGTTGAGTGTAGAGGATGGTACTCACTTACATCTTTGACAATCATTTTTGATGCCTAGCTCGTGAGAAGGCATCTCGTTTGCTCTGTGTCAATACAGTATTCTGGTTGGAATACTCACCATGAAAACTCAGCCGCACTATGCGGTTGGTTATGAGCCACTCCCAGGACTGGGACAGCAGTGCTCAGTGAGATCTGAGGGGCTACACAGCCCTGGCCCTGTTACTGGAAGAACTGGGTCAGAAGACCCCAGCGGATGGCCTCTGGTAGAGACATTATGATTTCTTTTTCCTTATACTCTATCTCACACTTTCCAAGCTTTCTGCAGTGAGTAAGCAAGTATTACTCTTTGGAATAATGTTTTAGTCTCAGTCAAACTCCTTTTCCCCAAAGTTTAGCAAAACTGTTTTAGACTCATAATGTAGCACTCAGGATGATTTTACAGAAAATACAATTCTAAGCTCACTGGCTTCAGTGAGGAAACAATGTTCCTGGAGGTAAGGATGAGTGCATAGCAAACAGCGATCTAGAACAAATGCATCCCCAAAGGACAAGCCCATTTCCAAATAAATGGAGAGAACTGAAACAGTAGTAACTCATGTTGATCTTGTGAAAAGAGTGAAGGAGAAACTTACAGGAGATGAGGAGGGAGGGACGGTCAGATAACACAGGACCCTGCAAGCAAGTTAAGTTACTAAGGAGAGAGACATTTAAGCCCAGCGTTCACTCATAGACCCATCGCCTGTGAGGGAAATCAGTACACGGCTTCTTTACTTCACATCAGAGAGCCCATGCTGAATAACAGAAAGACTCTGAATAGAAAAGTCTTGAATCTTATTTCTGATTTAGGCACCAAGTGATTAACAACACAGAGCTTTATCTACCTATTATTAACGTGAGAAAAGTGGCCTTCCACTGTTAGCGATGGGCTTCCATTTTTTGAGTACAAAGTGTCCAGCGCACACAATGGCTCCCCGGCCATCTCGCCTCTCCCCTGCTCTGCCATCTTTGAAACAGCCCCGCCACCCTTAGCAGAGCAGTCTCACAATTCATGGGACTCATCCTTTGCATGTTAGGCATAAACTCCAGGCTCAAGACAGCAGCATCTTGACACACTGTTCCTTCTTTTTAACTGTGAAGTACTTCATGGTAAGGAAACTGGCTAGAAAGCAGTCATACCTGAGATGATGGATATGTACATATTTGTCGTATACAGTCTGCTGCTGTTGCTGCTGCGTCACTTCAGTCGTGTCCAACTCTGTGCAACCCCAGAGACGGCAGCCCACCAGGCTCCCCCTTCCCTGGGATTCTCCGGGCAAGAACAATGGAGTGGGTTGCCATTTCCTTCTCCAATGCATGAAAGTGAAAAGTCAAAGTGAAGTTGCTCAGTTGTGTCCGACTCTTAGTGACCCCATGGACTGCAGCCCACCAGGCTCTTCCGTCCATGGGATTTTCCAGGCGAGAGTACTAGAGTGGGGTGCCATCGCCTTCTCCGATATAGTCTGCACATGACTATTATTATTCACTTTCAGTGTTTAATTCAGCAATATCCAAACTTACCAAGTAAGTTCCCATTTCCTTTTCCAGAACGACCTGTTCATATAATGTAGCATCGATGTCTGCCTTTAAAGCTTCCACCTTCTTCTTCACCCGCACATGGTGCTTCTTTTGGAGCCAATAAGGAAGAAGAGATTCTACAATCTGGTTAAGGATCTGGGAGGTAATCAGGAGAGTAGCCAAGCTCTAAAGAGAAGCACATAAATGATATCTGGCAATGTGACTTAACAAAACCAAAGCATGAGTACAGTTATGCAGTAAGAAAAAAAAAAAAGGAATCTAACAAATAATGCATTATTATGTTATAAAAACTAGTATCAGAAAAACTAGGTATAAAAAAAATAAAGAGCTAAGTGTTAGAATGATGTTTCTAATTTACTGATTCTTCACAAGACAGACTAAAATACAAAAAGAGTATAACACAAATAAGATAATAATAGAAAACTGGTTATGAGTTGGGAGGACAACAAATTAAACTGAAATTGTGTTTTTTACAATCTCATGTGAGTCTAAATGATGTCAGCAACTTTGAAAGTTTAGTCAGAACTTACTACAAAATTAATATATGCTCCCTCACTGTAGAAAAACTTAAAAACAGAAAAAAAAAGTCAGCCTTAACAACCATGTCACAACAAGTGCTAACATCTTACTTAAGTATTTCTTTCTAATGATATGTAAAATAAAAGTAGAAACATCTGTATGTATATAGCTTTATAATTTCTTTTCTCGCTATCCTGTGAGTACTGTCCCATGTCATGAATAATTTTTTTTATTAGCCCATGCACTGTGGTTGAATATAAGTACTATTTTCAATTCCCATTGTTATAAGTGCTGTTCCTCACCTATGTGCATGAATCTTCATCCCACCTTTGATGATTTACTAGGAATGGAATAAGGTTCTTAGGAAAGTTACTCAAGTGGTTTCCAGAGGTACTGTGTCAATTTCCACTCTTCCCAGGTAGGCATCAGGGTTTCCATCACAAACCACCTTTGCTGATATTAAAATTCTTTGTTTCAAAGAGTTCTTCCCTGCCCCTCATCCCCTGTTAAATGAAGGAGACTCTCAAAAGTGTAAGAAATGAGGGGTCATATCTCACTAACACACTAATGGTGGGACTGGAGAGGTATGTATGTCTAACCTATTGATTTCAGATGTATTATTTTCAAAAATAATTTGTAAAAGTAGCATTATATCTAGTTTAGTTACTAGGAACACAGTATTTTACTTTTGTCAGCTTTTAGAACTGTAACTACAAAGTCTTTTTAACTTTGTTATACAAATTTTTAATTTCTTGAAAAATGATCCCAAGCTCTCATGTAAAGGTTAAGAAGCCTAAACTTTGAGACACTAACAATTGCAGTATATCAAAACCAGGAAAGAATAGCCCTTACTGGCTCGAGTATTAAAAAAAGAGAGAGAACTTAGAAAGCAATAATTTATACTTCATTTATTATTCTCTATGATTATGAGATCCAGAAATGGTAACACAACAAAATATATGTCAGACTTTCATAAATATCTCAGAAATGAGACCACACTGCATAGCATCTGCTGGTCTGCAAGTTTAACAACTTACTAGTTTAGAAATGAAATGTGTAAGACCATTATACCAATCAGCCCCAGCCTGAGCACACAAAAGTTCAATTGACGAATTCATTTTTTGCTGTTAAAATTGCTTTTACAAACTTAGTGTGAACTATATATTTGATTTTAGTGCCCTAAATGTTTAATTTTGCATTTTGGTTAGCTTCAACTAATTTATTTCCAGTTGAGCACAATACCTAGTGCAATTGCTAATTTTTTTTTTTTTTTAGAACTGGGCTTCGAAATGTACAAAATTTAATAATTTTGTCAAGATAATAATGGGAAGACCATTACATTACTACACTATAGGAAAGCCCCTTGCAAATAAAAAAAAATCGACACCTTCTGTTTTTCACACTCACCTGACGCAAAAGCTTCATATCCCTCAGGACAAAGGCAATGTAGAAAAGTGAGGCAAAGCAATTCAGAAAGTTGAACTGCAAAAAAGAGAGAGAGAGAGAGCAATATTTAATATTGTGTCACTGAACTTTATTACAATTCGTGGAGCCCCATACCAAGGTCATCTCTGGAATTGAGAGAGCCCTCCTGATCTAAACTGGCCAGCTACCTGACCCCTTATTAGATAAAAATAACCACCCTAACCAATCACCTAATGCCACCCTTCTAGCAGGAATTTTCTTTGTCTTGAGGCTATAAAAACTGGCTACCGACCCAGGAAAATCATATGCTCTCCCTTAGCCGACCTGCTGTTCCTGCTCTATAAGCTCTATCCTCCTCTCATTCTGCCTCTTGTTTGGACATTCTGTTCCAACCCACATACAGATCACGACGCAATTCTAAATATCACATTTAAAGATGTCATGAGGGACTTCGGGTCCCAACAAGATGGCAAAGACTTGTTTCTCCTACACCCCCTGCCCCTCGCCCCCCACCACGTCAGGAAGCACACCTATGAACTCCAGAAATATCACGAGAGGCAACCAAAGTGGAACTCGGAAAGGTGCTGAGAGGACTGCACAGCACCAGCACATCTCAGGTCCCTAGTACTTTCTTACAAGAGAGAGAGTCCAGTATCTCCCACCCCCAACCTGGTAATCTGGACAGCCCGGGAGGCACAGCCCCTGCCCACCCTGCCTAGAATAGGAGTCCAACAGGCGAGCCCAGCACCACTAACAGTGAGCGGCCAGGCCTGCCACTCCCCGCCACACAGAGAAGATGCTTGGATGGAGGGGTCAGCACCCAGTAAAAAGGGACCCAACCCAACAAGCAGCCCAGCCCTGGAAGCCTCTCTGTGCCCAGGAATCTGAGGCTCCCTACTCTCCCAGAGACACATCTAGGAAGCCGGGTGGCAAGAGCAAGAGAGATGAGCCATAGCAACCAGCCAGGTAGCATCTTTGTCACCATGGGCCTGAGACTGCCCTGCCCAGACACATGGTTCAGGGGCCAGGGGTGTAGACGTGGGGGTGGGGATCCCACCATAACAACTGCCATTTCTTTTTTATTTTGGTGGTGCCATGCGGGCATGTGGGATCTTGGTTCTCTGAACAGAGATGGAAGCCATGCCCCCTGCATTGTAAGCGTGGAGTCTTAACCACGGGACACCAGGGAAGTTCCCCAACACGTGCCAGTTCTTCCTTTAGTTCACCTGCTCAAGAACCTGCAACTACCTCTGGGACACACGAGATTCCTTCCTGTCCCCCAGCCCCACGCTGGCTGCTTCCGGCTTTACACCACTGACAGGAGACGCTTCTGCACATGTGCACACTTCATCAGTGCCGGAAGGGGAGTCGCTGGAGGGAGTAAGCAGTAACAATGTGGGGTAGGGCCAGGGATGGGGGCGTTAAGTTACAGTAGAAGTAGACGAGCTAAGGCTGGGAAACACCCTCCCCACAAGACTAAGAAGAAGGGAGAGTCGGGACTTTTCTGAAGGTCCAGTGGTTAAGACTCCACGCTGCCAGTGCAAGGGGCCTAAGTTTGATCAGGAAACAGGAAACCAAGATTTCACATGTAAAGTGGCATGGACCAATCAAAGAAAAAAAAATTTTTTTTTTAAATTAAAAAGGAAGAGAGAGAGCTAACACACACAGGAGAGGATGAGCAGACTCTCAGCAATGAGTCTTTTTACACGACAGTCACCTGACAGTGTATCTGGCACCAGCAGAGAATAATCCACTCTTAAAAATGGCTAATTTCTTTGAGACAAATGGAGTGTTTTACCTCTAAGGGCAAGAGCTCTGTTTTGTGATCTTTTTCAAAGAATCTTTTAATGCATCACATATTCCCCTGCTCACTTTCTCACATAGAAAACACAGTACGGAACATCCTTGCTGACTCAGCACCAACATTTTGAATATAAATTATTTTACAGGGCTAGAATGAGGCCCTCAGAGCCTTTTTAGATACAGATGGCTGCTTGCCTCTTTTCCAATGTCCAAATTGCTAAAGCTGTTGAAGTCTCATTACTTATTTATGAGAGGTTTTCTATTTCCTTCCCTACTCTTGCTTCTATAAATGTACCTACCTGCAGAAACCTAATCACCTTCCTAATAATGGCTTCTGATCCTTTAAGGATGGAAAAACCAGATAAATAAGCTTCTCAGAATAACTTCTGGAACTGGAACAAAGGCTCTTTCTAAGCAAGGGCCTGGATTCCTCTCTCGGGAGTAAAGTACATGGACTGTGTTAAATCAATTCCAGTGCAGAACTGCAGAGTTCAGAGGACTTTTTATGCACCTTTCTTGATTCTCAGCTGTGTTACAGATGGCTGAGGTAGTCTCCTTTTACACAAGGTGTTTTCAAGCCACTCTTTGTTATTTCTAATAATGGCGGGAAGAGGCATAATTGTGAGCTTTTACATAAGCAGCAAGCAGGTTACACAGTACTTACCCTCCATCCCTTCCCTTCTGCCCCTCAAAACATGCTAGAAACCTCTTGAACTTTGGAAATTCCTTAGACAAAATTTTAAAAAATAATAACAACACTTATTAAATAGTAGGTAGGTAACTGGAAGGATTGGTGAATAATGAAACATTCAAACCTGAGTCACTGAAAGGAAAATAATAGAAACATGTCTATAGTGTTTCAAACAACTGGAAATTGGCTATAATACTAATTTTTATATTTCAAGTCATATCATGGACACATTTGTAATAACACTGCTGAGTGTATATGTAAATACATTTATTAATCAATCCTTGCCTTCTTGGACAAAGTATATTAACTACTATCACCTGATATTTTAAATTACAATCAAGTCTCCATATTTATAGTCCTAAATGTTACACAGTAGACACTAGTTCCATAATTACAATGGATCTGTATATAAAAGTTCTACTTACCACTAACACTTTCAGAATTAGGTGATTCTGGTAGGCAGATTCCAATCTGTGATTCTCTAAAATATTAAAAGGGAGAAGTAAGGCCTCTCAGATAAGAAAGCAGAACGGGAGTTGTCATGAGGTGAGATGAAGCCTGTGCTGAGGGTAGCCGTGTCCAGCCACAGAGCCTCAGTCAGTAACCGTGCGAGACAGTCCATCATGGCTACTGCTTCCCACCAAGAACATCAAACGACAAAGAAACTACAGACACATTTTTCAAGGTACTGAAATACACTGTGGTCTGAAATTATTTTTTAAAATATCAATGCAACAAAAAAATGATCCCACAGACAGCCACCAGAAAAAGACTATGTGAGCAGTAACAGTAAAATTGAGAGCAACCTCTGAAGAGTAGTAGGGCAAGAAATCAAATTTACAAGGATTAATTTAAAAGGAAACTCAAGTTTCCACCCTCACTCAGCAAAGGAGACACTGTGCAGGTCCCAAGTTGGTATTGTTTAGTCGTGTCCGACTCTTTGCGACCCCATGGACTGTAGCCTGCCAGGCTCCTCTGTCCATGGGATTCTCCAGGCAAGAATACTGGAGTGGGTTGCCACTTCCTTCTCCAGGGAATCTTCCACACCCAGGGCATGAACCTGCATCTCCAGCATTGGCAGGTGAATTCTCTACTGCTGAGACACCACAGCAGGGCAAAAGGACAAAAAAGGCAGATTCTGAACAGAAGTATCACCTTGCACAGAGAGGTAATGTTAGGCTGACCTGAATTTGAACCTAAACTCAGTCAGTCAGTCACTGTGTGACCTTGGGCAAGTTACTTAACCTCCTGACACTCAGCCTCCTTGCCTACACAATAGGCTTGACATTACCTTTCTCCCAGGGTTACTATTAGGATTAGGAATACTACAAAAATCATAGCTCAAGGAAAGCACTCAGCAAATAGCTAGCAACTATGCTCCAATAAAAAATTGTTAAAAACTCTTATGAGAACAAAAACAAATAAATGGTGTGTGTTAGTCACTTAGTCGTGCCCAACTCTTTGTGACCCCGTGGACTATAGCCTGCCAGGCTCCTCTGTCCATGGGATTTCCCAGGCAAGAATACTGGAGTGGGTTGCTGTTTCCTTCTCCAGTGGATCTTCCTGACCCAGGGATCAAACCCAGGTCTCCCGCATTGCAGGAAGATTCTTTGCAGGCAGATTCTTTACCGTCTGAGCCACCAGAGAAGTCCCAAATAAATGGTATCTGTTGTTATATAACTAATATAAAGAATTTAAAATATCTGCATGGTCCAGAAGTTCAGGCCTAGACTTCTTCCTAGTGGTAATATATCAATAGCATATTTATTTGTCTGACTGAATAAATTAATTTAAAAGAAAACTGCCTATCAAGACCCTTTTTAAACTATAACCAAGTTCATCTTTTACCACAGAGACAGACAAGAACACCCTCCTTCACTGAGTTCACTGGCAGGCCTCTGCCCCACACAATTACACAAGTGGTTTTCAGATCCCAGACACAGAGTACGGTGATGATGCAGTCAGTCTTATCCCTAGCATAAAACACAACATAGTATGAGAAGCACAGGTTGGATAAGCCTGGCTCTGCCATTTGCTGTCTGAACCTTGAGAATGCTCAGTATCTTTCTCCACAAAAATTGTAAAATAACTTCTATTTCATGGTGCCTTGAGGAGGGGAAAATGAGGAACAATGGATAAAGTGCTTAGCAGGGCACCTGCTGCTGCCACCACCAAGTCACTTCGGTCGTGTCCAACTCTGTGTGACACCATAGATGGCAGCCCACCACGCTC
>SJYC01019407.1:0-15312 GCA_006408675.1 Madoqua kirkii
GCCAACCAGGCTCCTCCATCCATGGGATTTTCCAGGCAAGAGTACTGGAGTGGGGTGCCATCACCTTCTCCAGCAGGGCACCTAGAACATAGTAACTACCAATACATCGGAGCTGTGAGAATCATGACCTGGAGATCATGGGAGTTCCCAGAGCCCATGAACTTCTTATGTCTCCACAATGAGCTCAGAGCAACATCTATCTGCTTTGCCAGGTAGCAGTTCTAAGGATCCTATGACTGAAGCCATGTTTCTTATAGGCAGATAAAGACATAAATACAAAGTGTCAAGTCTTACCCCATGAGGTTAAAAATTCAGCAGCATATCGATAGAGGCGGTTCATGATCTCTATCACGATGGCATAGATGATGCTGGGCACGTACAACAAGATGCTGGTCCACTCGGACCCGCTGTCCTCGTGCAGACCCAAGGTCCAGGCCTCCATGTCAAAGTAAATCATCATGACAAACAGAGAGAAATAGAGACAGAGGCACACGAAGGGCAGGGAGACCAGGTAAATGCGCAGCTGTCTCTTGTAGCTGGGATAGAGCGGCTCCTCTCGGCCAGTGACTGGGTTGATACCCAGGACTCCGTGATACCCTGGCCGAGGCTCCTCGAACTTCCTCTTCATGACCAGGGTACCCCACCGGTAGGTCATGCTGGCACAGCCTCGCTTCCACACTTCCAAGATCACCGTGGACCAGATCAGGTTGAACGAGGCGAAGATCACGTACTTGTCATAGTCTTCCCACGCAAACAAGTAGTAAGGTAACCCAATGATGGCCATGGGGATTAAGGCAAACGTGAAATACTCCAGAAATCCAAAGTAAAGAGCGATGGTTTCTCCAAAGTAGCCACGGATTCTGTCTACAATCAAAGGGGGGAAAAAGAGACCTTTAGCACAGGCTGCTGAAGACTTTTTTTTAAATCATTTCAAGTAAGCTTATTCACTTTACTTAAGTGGGGATCATTTAACAACCTATTTCCCAGTCAGTATATAATAGTAAATTCATCCTCCATCAAGTATAGAAGTCCCACTTGTGTGCAGAGCAAGCGGGACACCTCCCTGGGCTTCGGGCTCAGGCCATAGCTCCTGGGGCTGCTTCTCTTTACCTCCTCACTGATGGATGCCCTCTTCACAAGGAAAAACTCACCTTGGGCTCATCCCAAATCTCCAAGGTTCCTAGTTTAAATTCAGCCATGGCCAATGAACCATCTGAGAATGCATAACTTCCCCAGCCAGGGATGGAACCCATGGCCCCTGCAGTGGATGCATAGAGTCTTAACCACTAGACCACCAGGAAGTCTCACAGCCAATGAACCATCTTAATTTGGGGGTTTACCTTATGGTCCCCATTTTCATCTCACTTTAATACTTTAGAGTAATAGGGGTTATTTTCAAAGAAGACTCCCCATCCACAGTATCCTGCTCCCCCACTACCCAAAGGTATATATTTTCATCAGTGTGTCATGGCAAACTTTTCAATACCCTGAAGAAAAATTATTCAAAAGCACAAACAATATTCTACATGTTAACTTCTAGAACAGCCATGGAACACATTTATCTAAACTTTCATACACCCACTGGGCAGAAGAAGGGCCAAGCAACATCACTGTTAATTGTCTGTGAACTTGACACAAGCTAACTAATGCAAAAGAGGTCACAAACACTGTGTCCTTTGTCAGCTACATCTACATGGGCGAGTTCTTAGACTGCAAAAGCAGCCTGCCTTGGGACCACGGTGGGATGCAGGTGGTAAGGGAGGTGTAAGCACAAACAATATTCTACATGTTAACTTCTAGAACAGCCATGGAACACATTTATCTAAACTTTCATACACCCACTGGGCAGAAGAAGGGCCAAGCAACATCACTGTTAATTGTCTGTGAACTTGACACAAGCTAACTAATGCAAAAGAGGTCACAAACACTGTGTCCTTTGTCAGCTACATCTACATGGGCGAGTTCTTAGACTGCAAAAGCAGACTGCCTTGGGACCAGGGTGGGATGCAGGTGGTAAGGGAGGTGTAATAGTCAGAATTAGTACTTCTTGATTAATTACATGCAGTTTTCAAAAAAGAAAAACACAGTGTTTTAAGATAATACATCAGATCATTCTATAGGGATGCTTCAGATTAAACAAAGATACTATTTTCCTCTATCTTTAATTCTTCTATTAACTCAGGAGCATGCTAAAATTAAAACAAAAACAAAAAACAGAGGGTATGACAAACTAACCTCAAATGAGATTCAGGTTAAAAGATACCCATGCAATTAAAAAAAGAAAAAGATACTCATGGGCCTCGGCTCCAAATCAAACCACCTCTCTCTTTTGATCTCAGGACAAGTTCAAGATCGTTCTGAGCCCCAGCTCTCCCAGAGGCCTCAAGACCACTACTACACCCCTGCTCAGCCTTCACCATCAACTCACTTTTCTCCACTCGCTAAGCTATAGCTACTGGAGACTGTCACTTACAAGACATAGAAGTAATATTTAAATTTACAGCCACCTAAAGGCTAAACAAAGTGAAAAAATATCATTAAAGTGAAACATAAAATGATTTTTACATCACCTGGAACTATCAACATTTTTCCTTTCAAAGAATTCAAGTAAAAATTCAAAATGCAGTTTCAAAATTGGACCCTAAAATGATTTTTTGCTCATTATGACAATATTATAATGACCGTTTTCAGAAATGGAAACTGTAAAGAAAATTTTAGAGGAATTCCTTTAAACAAAGTCAAAAAGGCAATGTTCATTAAAGAAAACCTGCAGTAATACTTATGGTGAAAACTACCAGCTTAAATATAATCTTTATGCTTAAAAAAAATCACTAAACCAAAAAACTTGAACATCCATATTGACATAAGTTTACACAAATAACATTCAACATCCACTGAGTAAGTTAATGGTTATTCTTCTAAGTGTCTTCAGAGAAAATGGACAGATCCAGTAATGCACACCAAGATCATTATGAATTATCTCAAAAGATGCTTAGGCCTGCTAGTCTGCTGCTAAGAATGAGCAGGGCTTGGCTTACTCCAAATAATTAGCTCTAAAGAAACAGCAATTTTCAAATATGAAATATTCATGGTCAAAGTAGATTCTTACAAACTATGTTCTACAACAAATTAGACACACACTCAGGATGGCCATTTTGGACTGTCCATGTCACTGGTGACATTTAATAAAAGCCTGTAATTCACTTCATCTAAAATGATATTAAGAATAAAATAGATCATGCAACCCACCTTATCCTCCTCACTTTTTTTTTTTTTTTTTTGCCCACACACAGCTAGTAAATCCTGCCCATCACAGAATTAAATATCCACCCGAGAAGGACATCACCACTGCTGTGTCCTCCTCTAAGACAGCCAGCACTGACACGTACCTATGGGCTGAAACTTCAAGGTAAACCGCGTATACCAGGTGTCCTCAAGCTTCTTCAGGGCCTCGTTGTCATGCAGTGGGAACACTTGAACCACGATGCCAGACGTGAGCAGCCTCCTCACTGCGGAAGGAAATTATGAGATGGGTTTGAGATTTCTCGTGACACACTTTCATCAAAGGCTACCCAGACTCTCCAGGAAGAGAAAAGGGCTACATAAAGACCAGTACTGTCCTGCCGGCTCCCAAGGGATATTCTTCTGTTCTTCAGGATATCAACATCTTTACTATATCCTTTGACTATGAAAGCAATACAAGTTGATGTAAAATTTTCAGTCTTACAGAAATGCACAGATTAGAACTGGAGAGGCCCTAGTTATTCTCTCCCTTCCACAAAAAAATAACCACTGTAAATAGCAATTAAGTATATAAGCTGACTTCAAAATAAACACCTATAATATTTATTTTAGATACAAAAGGAACCATTCGCTACACATCATTCTGTAATCTTCTCATGGAGTGGTAGTAAATGATGAATATTTCTCAATGCCAATGTAAACAGAACATGAATATCCTTTTACATAGTGTCATAAGATTCCCTTCCATGAAATGCAATAATTGAACTAACCCTCTACTGAAAAATATTTACTTCCTTTTTTGGCTATTAGAAATAATGTTAAAATTCTTGTAGATATAATTTATCCCACATGCCTATGATTTTCTTGTTATATATACTTAGAAGTGCTAGGTCCAAGAGCAGAACATATGTGTATTAAACTTAGATACATATTACCAAACAGCCTCTAGAAAAATTTTACTCATCTGTCTTCTCACTACAGTGAAAATAAGATGATGTTCAATTCATGCTCACTGATATGGCGTGTTTTCAAAACCATTTTTCTCAAAGACAAGTCATATATCAGAGGCCACTTAAGATTGCTCAGTTAAGTGCAATGCAATGTGGGATCCTGGATTATATCGTAGAGTAAACAAAGGGGATCAGGGAAAAACTGGTAAAAATTGTATGGGTGGTAGTTTAATTAATAGTATTGTACTTGTTTTAATTTACTAGTTTATAATTACACTGTTTATTCAAAATGTTAACATTAAAGGAAGCTATGTGAAGGGCATATAAGAATTCTCTGTTCTGTTTTTGCAGCTTTTCTTTAAGTCTAAAATTGTTTTAGAAGAAAAATCTTTAAAAACAAAAAAAAAAAGAAGAAGAAGAAGAAAGCACAGTTAGCATAACACTTGTGATAAGAATTAAAGTTCCCCTGTTTAGGTGACTGAAGTCCCAAGTGAGCACATTTAGATCTAACTTAGAGGAGAGATAAGCAATTTTGTTTTGCCTTTTCCAGTTTAAACAGAAATATAGAGGAGAATAAGGTCATCCAGTATTGTTGAAACAGCATAAAAATCACAGTCTATATTTCACAATAAAAATGCCACCTTACCAAAGTTGTGATACATGTGACAATATCCCAGAATTAACCCAACAAATATGGGGCTGTAGGTACAAAAGAAATGTAGGAAGAGCCAAGAGAAAGAAAAGAGGCTTAAAGGACTGGTTTGTGCAGTTCTGAAAGTCAATCAATTATAATCAATCCCTTAAGACAAAGAATAATAATTTCTTAGTTCAATTTCCATAAGAAGACTGCATGTTTTCCCTCCACTGTTCCTGTCCATGAGATCCACAAATTTCTCAACCTTGTCATCCCCTGCAATCTAAAGAAGCAGTTTTATGGAGCAGAAACAGCATGAAACTGAAACTGGTATTTACTGATCAGCTACTCTGTGCCAGGTACCGCATGGATTATCTGATAAATGCTTTCCCACGTGTGCAGCATGAGTCCCGGGAAGGCCCTGCCTGAATTTCACCTGGCCTCTTATCAGTTTCTGTTGAACAAAGAGGCCAAGAACCCAGGTCAGTTACAGAAAGACAAACACATTTAACCGAAGACAACATCCCCCAGCGATAACAAATGAACATGGGGTAATCTTTCACCCGTAATTATTTAGAGTGACTCTGGGTGGGCGGGTCTTCGGGTCTTTCCGAGGAAATGTGTTCTGTTCACGGAGAACTCAGATGCACTGTCTTATGCCCTATCTGGGCACATGGGGTACTTTTCACACAAGTTCCCAGCAGTCTCTTCCTAAAGACGATGGTTGCTTATAAAATGGAACTCATCAAGAAAGAAAAGCCTGCTGTTTGCATCCGTGGATAAGCTCTGAGTACTTAAAGGTTTATCAGCTCATCTCTACTGAGGGCTGCCTTCTTTATCTCCAATCTAATTTGTTCCCACAGACAAGTGATGAGCATATCAGGCAACAGGCCCCTCAAGGAGGACAGCAAGTAAGTATCTGCAGCATAGAAGAGAAACACGATTTAAGTTTTCCATGTAGATATACTACGTGTACGGAGAAGGCAATGGCACCCAGAACTTATCAAGAAAGAAAAGCCTGCTGTTTGCATCCGTGGATAAGCTCTGAGTACTTAAAGGTTTATCAGCTCATCTCTACTGAGGGCTGCCTTCTTTATCTCCAATCTAATTTGTTCCCACAGACAAGTGATGAGCATATCAGGCAACAGGCCCCTCAAGGAGGACAGCAAGTAAGTATCTGCAGCATAGAAGAGAAACACGATTTAAGTTTTCCATGTAGATATACTACGTGTACGGAGAAGGCAATGGCACCCCACTCCAGTGCTCTTGCCTGGAAAATCCCATGGATGGAGGAGCTGCAGGCTTGGTGGGCTGCAGTCCATGCAGGCGCTAAGAGTCAGACACAACTGAGCGACTTCACTTTTACTTCTCCTTTTTATGCACTGGAGAAGGAAATGGCAACCCACTCCAGTGTTCTTGCCTGGAGAATCCCAGGGACGAGGGAGCCTGGTGGGCTGCTGTCTATGGGTTCACACAGAGTTGGACACGACTGAAATGACTTAGCAGCAGCATACTACGTGTAACAAAGAGAGACGGCATCTCAGGACAGAGGTCCTAGTACAAACCCTTCAGTGTAGTTTGAAAGAAAACCTAACTTCTTAGAAATGAGGGGGAAAAAAGGATAATAAAGAGGAGATATTTGATACTAACAATAGGAAAAAAAATATCAAGATGATCGCAAAGGATACTGTCTTTGGTTAAGTTTGTTTGTCTCAGATACGTGAAGAAGTATTAAAATCATACTGGTCAAACGACTGCTGGAAGCAGGAAGTGTTTTTCTGATTTTGATACTTGCTGTTGCTGAACGTAGGCCTTTGTTATCAAGTTAGAAAAGATAAAACTGATTTTGAAGATATAAGAAAAAGTACGGGTCTCAAAAACAAAAAGGATTCTTAATGGCTGATTCTCCTTACATCTCATGCATAAGTTATACAGAGGGAAAAGTCTTGAAAAGCTAGGGATGTGATAAAAAGCCTCGTTCTCCATGAGTGAAAAAGGGATATACTCAAAATATTAACAACTAGAGTGAAAGAGCACATGGTTTAAGTTATATCAGCTCTGGTGCTGTCAAATCCATTTTTAAACCAGTTTTATTCTAACGCGTTTCAGTGAATTGCTTTCTTCAGCTAACAGGAGTGAAAGCCAGTCACCCACATCGCTTCTCGCTCTTATTGAGGGATGCGCAGCTGTATCTTATTCTTCTGTCACTATCCTTTTCAACTACCTCAAGTTTAACTTTGAACCGACTTATGGCATCTAAATTACTCTTTTACTATTTCTAAGCTCTTGTTAAAGGAATTGTTCTATTCTGCTATAGAAGACGTTCAAAGCCTACATAAAAAGCCGCTTGTAAGCCTCTAAAAATAGGGTTGAAAACTAAGAGACTCAAAGAGACTACAAAGCCTCAAGTCAGTCCTAAGTTACTGGGCTTCTCTTCACCACCAGTGCCAAAAGCATGGTTCTGGTTTCAGCTTCTAAAAATAGAGGAGGTGTTTTTTTTTTCCTTTTCCTTCAGTCAGCCCTTGGACCTTTCTCTTGTCAGCTAAAAATGTAATTGACATGAGCCTAACCGTCAAAGGAAAATATAATGCTGTCTGTGACTATTTAAAGAAAGGGACAATTTAGGACTTCTCGGGAGGTCCAGTGGCTGACTGTGTTCCCAATGCAGGGGGCCCAGATTCAATCCCTGGTCTCTCTGGTTGGGCAACTAGATCCCACATACTGCAACTGAGTTCGCGTACTGCAACAAAGATCCCATGTGCCGAAATCAAGACCCGGTGCAGCCAAACAAACAAAAATAAATATTAAAAAATAAAGAAAGGAACATTTAAACCAAGATTGATTTAAGAATGCTGAATGATCCACTGTCAAGCACTAGGACTATTACTATTACAGACGTTTAAGAATGAGTCACACTAACCATAGTCTAATTTAAGGGAGACTGTAACTTGGCTTATACTAGGACCCTCTAAATAAAATAATGCAATGACAATACTAACACAGCCTTCAGTTAATGTGACATAAAAGTAAACACAGAAGTCCCTCTCACAATTCCTTACAGTGTCTCTTTGCGACAGGGACAAACAGGTGATGCTGCCTGCAATCCAGCAGAGGGGTGATGAGCACCCAGTGCCCACAGGGAGAGGAGGCTGCACGGGGAACACAGGGCCCCTGCCACCCCTGCCACTGGCCCCCGTCCGAGGCCCTGCCTACATCTAGGGCTCAGGTGTGAACAGACCCCCCCTGTCTTAAAGAGGAACAAACTGCTTCTCAGGGATACCTGTGTTTTCAAAATGCATTTTTATATTCCCATATTGTTTTCATCCCTGCTTAACATAATAACTGCAAATATGTAGTGGCAAAACACAGTGAGTATAGAGACATACAGATATAGATACACAGATATATGGTACGATACCCAGCAATACACACACACACATCAATGGTTTGTCTTATATGCATGCCAGCTGCAGGCTATTTACTTGACATTCTCTCTATTATTCTCATAAGGCAATAATTTTAGAAAACAGAATATATCTGACCACTCTAACTTATCCATCTGTATACATAAGATATTCAGAGGTAGCTATTGTCCTAAAAAAGAATAACAATATAATATTTAAAAACCTCACAAGAGATTGCCACACCCCATCCAACAAAATGTGACAATTATCTGATAGACATTTTGACACAGAGCTTTTACCTAAACTAAATAATATCCCTTGGGATATAGTTAATATATAAGAAAGTCTCCACTCTCTCAATGCCTCTTTAAAAAGAAAATTTTTCACTAGGTTACCTGCATGACTGTTAATTACTAGGAATCAACAGGCAAAGGCAGTCAGAGAGTCTGAGATCTCGGTTCACACAGGCAACTAGAAAAGGGATGCCCCCAGATGGCCGCTGATGACTAAGACACACGTATAACCAGAAACAGCATGTGGCTCTCCTGGTGACAAGTGGTGGCAGGGGGCAGGGTTCTCCTGCACACTGAGGGGTGAGAAACTACTGTCCCCGCACCAAGAATGCAGGCTAAGGGGGTGCTCCCTGCCTGGGACCGCAGCCAGACCAGAGACACAAGGCTGGAGGAGAGAAAAGGGCACGTCTGCCGTCTTGGGAAAAGCGCAGCCTACTGGCACGGAGGGATGGACATAGGCGGCACAGCAGCTGCGGTCTTGGTTGGCCAAAGACAGATGAAGGTCAAACCCAGCAACACTCCTCTTAAGAACAGGGCTCCGGGGATTTAACCCTCCCTGGTGGTCCAGTGGTTAAGAGTCCACCTTCTAAGGCAGGGGATGAGGGCTCCATCCCTGGTCTGGGAACAAAGAGCCCATATGCCACAGAGCAGCTAAACCCATAAACCACAACTACTGAGGCCAAGCACTGCAACAGAAACATCCTGCATGGTGCAACTAAGACCCAACACAGTCAAATAAATGAAGAAATGAAAAGCGCTCCACGGAGGCTCTAAGATAACTCAAGAAGAACACACTGTCAGGCAGAATCCCACTTCCTGACCACCACAGTTCCTGACTGGAGGCCCCCCAACGTCCCCTCTTCCCAATATACACATTTCCTTCCCAGAACAGCTGTTCTGGAAAAAACAGGGGTTCATTAAAAAAAATAAGCAAATGCCACAAAGAAACTGACATCAAACTATGCAAGAATACTATAAGAGAAAAGAGGAAAGTCATTTTTTAAAAAGGCAGAGAAGAAACACAGCAATAAAGTTACGGCACAGAGTAAAGAAAAATTATGGAATTCTTCAAGGAGTTCATGAAATTAAAGCAAGCCACATCTCTGAAATTAAAATCAAGAAAAACCTATGAGAGCTGAAGGTGGGAGCCTGGAAAAGCAAAATACCAGAAAATAAAACTATTACAGATACAAAGAAAGTCACAGTAAAAGCTACTGAAAAAGTAAAGAGTCAAAGAACAAAGCTGGAAAATGGTGGACATGCCTAAAATATTACATAAAAACTTTAAAATATTTCAGAGACTATATAAGACATATATAAATAAGTATATACATTACATACATATATACACACACATACATGTACACAAATGGCATTCTTAAAGACAAGAACAGAAAATAAAACCAAATAACTCTTCAAAGGTAACTGAAGAAAATGTTTTTGAAATCATGGGAATCTTTAATCTACACACCTAAGATGGTATGTCCAACAAAAAACTGCTACAAGATAATTAATACCAAGACATACACAGATAACTGGAAATGCAGACAAAGAGGATGATAAGCACCTACATTCAAGTTTCTAGACACCTCCCAAAAGTCATACAGGTCAACAGGGAGAGCAAGCAAAAGCATCTCGGCCACATGACTAACTCAGAGTCAGAGGAAAGTACATAACGCAGTTTACAGGGAAGCCAGGCAGCAGAGAGTGAACACACTCTTGGTTCCCAAGCGCACACGGGACATTTTCCAAGGCAGACCATATGTTAGGCCTCAACAGATTTAAAAAGATATGGATTATAAAAAGTATCCTCTGACCACAGTGGGATGAAGTTGGAAATCAATAACAGAAGGAAAACTGAGGAATTCACAAATGTGTGTAAAGTAAACATCACATTCTGAAACAGCCAGTGGGTCAAGGAAGAAACTACAGGGGAAATTAGAAAATACCCAGAAATGAATGAAAACCAAACACAATATACCAAAAAATATGCAACACAGAGAAAGCAAGTCTAACAGGGCAGCTAATAGCAATAAATGCTTATATTTAAAAACAGGAAAGATCTCAAATAACCACCTAATTTTACTATTAAGGAATCAGAAGAAGAAGAGCAATTTAAACCTAAAACTAGCAGAAGGAAGAAAATAAAAAAGACTGGAGCAGAGATAAATCAAACAGGATAGAAAGATAACGAGAAAATTACAAAAACCAAAAGTTGGTTCCTTGAAAAGATCAACAAAACTGACATAACTTTAGCTAGATGAACTGAGAAAAACAGACAACATAAAACTACTAAAATTAGAGATGAAAATGGGTACGTCACTACTGATTCTAAAGAAATCAGAAAGATTATAAGAGTGCACTATGAATACTTGTACACCAACAAACTGGCTAGCTAGATGAAATGGGCAAATTCCTAGAAACACAAAACACAGCAAAACTAAATCAGGAAGGAAGAGAAAATGTGAACAGATTTATAATTATAAAGCAATAACTAAAAAAATCTCATGACAAAGAAAAAACCAGAACTTGATATCTTTACTAGTGAATTTTGCCACTATTTAAAGGAAAACTAATACCAATCCTCCAATTTTCCCCAAAAATTTAAGAGGAAGGAACACTACTGACTCCGTCTATGAGGCCA
Organism: Madoqua kirkii; assembly: GCA_006408675.1. Lineage (NCBI taxonomy): Eukaryota > Metazoa > Chordata > Mammalia > Artiodactyla > Bovidae > Madoqua > Madoqua kirkii. The sequence continues at coordinate 11,169 of SJYC01019407.1, forward strand.
GAATTACCCTGACACAAAGTCAGACAAAAGCACTACAAGAAGAGAAAACTATAGACCCTTCCCTTATGAACAATGATGCAAAAATCCTCAGCAAAATACTAGAAAAGTCAATTTGGCAACATGTTAAAAGGATTATGTACCATGACAAGTGGGATTTGTTCTAAGAATTCAAAGATAGTTCAATATACTAAAATCAATCTATGTAATACATCACATTAACAGAGTTAAAGGGAGGAAAAAAAAAAATAACCCACATCATGTTGAATGGTGAAAGAATGAAAGTTTTCCTCTAAAATCAGAAATAAGAAAAAGATGACCACTTTCATCACTTTTATTCAACATGCTATTGGAAGTTTTAGCCTGAGAAAATAGGCAAGTAAAAGAAATAAAAGACATCAACACTGAAAAGTTAGAAGTAAAATTGTCTCTGTTCACAGATGATATCATCTTATATGTAGAAAACCCTAAAATTTCCACAGAAATACAATCAAAGCCAATAAATTAAGTCAGTAAAGTAGCAGGACACAAAGTCAGCACCTAAAAATCAGTTTCATCTCTATACACTAACAATGAACTATCTGAAAAGATAATTATGAAAACAATTCTATTTTCAATAACATCATAAAGAATAAAATACTTAGGAATTAACTAAGGAGGTGAAGGGCTTCCCTGGTGGCTCAGATGGTAAAAAATCTGTCTCCAGTGTGGGAGACCCAGGTGGAATCCCTGGGTAAGGAAGATTCCCTGGAGAAGGGAATGGCAACCCACTCCAGTATTCTCGCCTGGAGAATCCCATGGATGGAGGGGCCTGGAAGGCTACAGTCCATGGCATCACAAAGAGTCAGACATGACTGAGCTACTGACACACAACACACAATAAGGAGATGAAAGATTATACAAATAAAAACTATAAAACAATGCTGAAGGAAATTAAAACATATATAGAGACATATCCCATATCCCATGGGAGTTTATCTTTTTAAAATGTCAATAGTATCCAAAATAATCTACAGATTCAATGCAATTCCTACCAAAATCCAAATGATGTCTTCTGCAAAATTAAAAACACCCATCCTAAAATGCATATCCAATTTCATGGAAACTCAAACAGCCAGAACAACTTTAAAGAAGAAAAACAAAACTTCCTGATTTCAAAACTTACCACAAAGCCATAATAATCAAAACAGTGTCATACTAACATACAGACTATACAGGCCAAAGGAACAGAACAGAGAGCTCAGAAACGAACCCTCACATATGTGGTCAAATGATTTTTACAAGAGTACCAGGGCAACTCAATGAGTGAAGAATAGTTTTTGACAGATGGGTGCTAGGAAAACTGGATATCCACATGCAAAAGAATGAAGGTGCTTAACATCATGCACAAAAATTAACTTAAAATGGATTAAAAACCTAAACATAAAATCCAAAACTATAAAGTTCCTAACATAAAACAGAGAATAAGCTTCAGGATGGTGTCTTGGCGATAATTTCTTAGATATGAACCAAAGGTACAGGAAAAGTTAAAATTTTGTGCATCAAAAGACAGTATCACCAAAGTAAAAATTGGCAGTCCACAGAATGGGAGAAAACATCTGGGGAAAAACATTTGCATATCATATCTCATAAGGGATTAATATCCAGAATACATAGAGAATGCCTAAAACTCAACAATCACAACAAAACTTGATTCAAAAATAGGCAAAGGACATACATAGACATTTCTCCAAAGAAGACATAGACTCAGTATCAACAGTCACTGCTAAGTCATTTCAGTCGTGTCTGACTCTGTGCGACCCCACAGATGGCAGCCCACCAGGCTCCCTCGTCCCTGGGATTCTCCAGGCAATAACAATGGAGTGGGTTGGCATTTCCTTCTCCAATGCATGAAAGTGAAAAGTGAAAGTGAAAAGTAAAATTGAAGTCGCTCAGTCGTGTCTGACCCTCAGCAGCCCCATAGACTGCAGCCTTCTACGCTCTTCCATCCATGGGATCTTCCAGGCAAGAGTACTGGAATGGGGTGCCATCGCCTTCTCCTCAACAGTCACTAGTTAAGTGCAAGTCAAAAACTACAATGAGATAGCACCTCATACCTGTTAGGATGACTACTATCAAAATATCAGAACATTGGGCAACTGTGGGCAAGGAAGTGGAGAAACTGCAATGCTGTACACTGTTGGCGGGAATCTGAAATGGTACAATCCCTGTGGAAAACAGGATGCAAGTACTCCAAAAAAGTTAAAAACAGAATTACCATATGATCCAGGAAGTCATTTCTTGTTATACACAAAAAAGAACTGAAAGCAGGATCTCAAAGAAATATGTGTATACCGATGGTCATTACATCATTACTCACAATAACCAAAAAGTGGAGGCAACCCAAGCAGCCACTGATGAAGGAATGAATAAACAATACGCGGTACACACATACAATGGAACACTACTGCTGCTGCTGCTGCTGCTGCTGCTGCTGCTGCTGCTGCTGCTGCTGCTGCTGCTGCTAAGTCGCTTCAGTCGTGTCTGACCCTCTGCGACCCCATAGATGGCAGCCCACCAGTTTCCGCCATCCTTGGGATTCTCCAGGCAAGAACACTGGAGTGGGTTGCCATTTCCTTCTCCAGTGCATGAAAGTGAAAAGCGAAAGTAAAGTCGCTCAGTTGTGTCCGACTCTTAGCCACCCCATGGACCGCAGCCCACCAGGCTCCTCTGTCCATGGGATTTTCCAGGCAAGAGTACTGGAGTGGGGTGTCATTGCCTTCTCCACAATGGAACACTGTGTAGTCAGTTTTAAATAGAAGGGAATTCTGACATCTGCTACAACAAAGATAACCTGGAGGACATTATACCAAGTGAAATATGCCAGTCACAAAAAGAGAAAACTGTATGATTTCACTTATTTGAGATACATAAAACAGTCAAAACGGTCAAGACAGAAGTAAAATGGCGGTTGCCAGGTCTTAGAGCAAGACAAGGTGGGAGACTGATTATTTAACGGATACAGAGTGTCAGTTTCACAAGATGGAAAGAACTATGGAGATGGATGGTGCTGTAGGCTGTAAAACATTATGAATGTATTTAATACCACTGAACTGTACATTTAAAAGTTTTGGAAATGGTAAATTTTATGTTATATGTACTTCAGCACATTAAAAAAAAAGAGAAACTTAAGAGAGATAACAAAAACAACAAAAAACGAGTGATCTATGATTGGATCTTGGTTTAAACAAACTATTTGGTGACAAGTGAGAAAGTCTGAATATGGACTGACTTGGGCAACTGTCCTCCTGGATGACACTGACTATTACAAGGAAATGAGACTGGGGACACAAAACTGATATGTTTAAAAAATTTCTTAGGCAGCAAAAATGTTCTGGGCCTTGCTATTATCCGGGTTTTAGGAAAATTTGGAATTACATGTCATAAATACTTTTAGTCTACAAACTGATATTTTCATTCAAATGGAATTATACAAAATCAGAAAGTTACAAACTGCTAATCTGCATTCAGGTATGATGTCCCACTGTGACTCTTAAGTCTTTCTATGTTTGTATCTGTTCATACCCAGTGAGATGAGAGGAGATGGGAGGAAGGCTCCAGGAAAAGACCATGTGTCTAGTTTTTATTCCTCCACAGATTTTCATTACACTATAATGTCTAGGCATACGGTCAACTTGGCTAATTTTAACTGAGTAATATGCAAATACATCACACTGAATTTTAAGCTTACTGAATGCTGTGAACCTTGATAAAGAAGAAGTTGAGAACCATAAAGAACAAATAAGTTGATGTAAAGCTATAATATCATGAAGGCAAAATATATAATGGTGAAAAATAAATTATTGTAAAGTTGTGTAAGTTTTTCAATAAGGGTGGAAAAAGTCATTATAATTTATTTACATATACTAAGCAAAATATAATTGCATTAGAATGTATATTCATGAAATTAGTTGATACAATGACTTACATAATGATTTTCCTGGGTACAGTTTTGCCTGGGGGTAACCAGGGATCATTGTTTCATCTCTGGCTCGAAGATTTTCAAGTTCATGTTTGATAATGAATTGACGTTCTGCCATGCTGAGGAAATCATCATTATCATCTAAAAGAAAACAAAAATTCATAGTTATTTTCTCAGTATTAGCCA
>SJYC01019409.1:0-10985 GCA_006408675.1 Madoqua kirkii
GCCTAATGAGCTCCCCTTAAGTGTTTCTCATGTCAATCTCTCTAACTCAGTGGTTCTCATCAGGGGCAGTTTTCAGACTTTGGACTCCTTTATGCTAACTTTGTACTTCATGGAAGTTTTAATGACTCCAAAGCACAAGTGCAAATTGATCACTGGGTCCAATCACAGAAGGAGTGACCAGCAACACAGGGCGTCTTTCCTTCTTCGGGGGAACTCATGGTCTTGCAGCAAGCTGATCAAACAGCCCGACTCTGGCCTGGACTCATAAACTTTTGTTTTTCACTAACAGAGCACAAGTTTTGTTTTGGGCAACACAGGTATTATAAATTAATGCTGGATGCAAATTATTCTGCAAATACACCAGGAATGCTATTTCCAGGTATCAGCCAAATGAGAGTTAGCAGGCTAGGCTGCCAGGTCAAAATAGGACTGAGTTCTCACCTTCAAATAGCTAATAATGTGGTCAGGAATTATACAGAATGACAAAACAGTTAGCAGTTAGAGCTATGGGAACTCAGAATACCCCATACACAAAGAGGGAAGCATGTTCTGTGCAGGGAGCAACATGTGTAAAGCCAATGAAGTGAGGGTGAAGTGCTGACCAGAGCAGGGTGATTACATGTTTGTAAGCTGCAACCATATGGGAAAGTCTGCTGCCATTCACATCTGACTCAATAGTCAGTAAGAAGTCACAGGAGGTTTCTGAGCAGAGGACTATGTGCCAGGGTGATATAAATCCCAACAGGTATATTTAGGGGGCTTTTGTCTTGGTATTCTTTCAATTCCTTTGAACCTCTGAAATTCCTCGTAACAAAAAGTTTGGGAAAAGGTTAATCTACCAAAAGACTATAGAGGCTTACCATCATCCTCTTTTACATGAAAATATCAAATACAACAAACATTAATCATGGGGTTACTATGGGCCAGGTCATGATGGAGACTAAAGGTATGAAAGTAAATAAGGTCCATATCTTACTTTTGAGAAGGGAGGGTACATCAAATCATTCTAACACACAGACTCGGTGCTGGGTTGACGAAAAAGTTCATTCAGGTTTTTCTATTGCACCTTATGGAAAACGTGAAAGAACTTACTGGCCAACCCAATATAATACCAATAACCAGAAGGGCAGGGGCAAACTGAGGAGGGAACAGGACTTTCTGGGAAGGGAGCCTGAGAACTAGAAAGCCTTCAACTTGGAAAAGATACACAGATGACTCCAAGGTTTCTAACCAGAGACATGGGAAAAATGGCTATATATGAGCAAACAGCAAAGATGGAAGGAATGGTGAGGTTAAGGACAATAAAGGAAGGGTTCAACAGGGCATATGTGCACAGTCATCAAAGGTCAAAGCTTTTTCGCCTCTATGCACTGCCTAATGTATGGCAGAAAGTGAAGAGAAACTAAAAAGCCTCTTAATGAAAGTGAAAGAGAATGAAAAAGTTGGCTTACATCTTAACATTCAGAAAACGAAGATCATGGCATCTGATCCCATCACTTCATGGGAAATAGATAGGGAAACAATGGAAACAGTGTCAGACTTTAATTTTTTGAGCTCCAAAATCACTGCAGATGGTGACTGCAGCCATGAAATTAAAAGATGCTTAGTCCTTGGAAGAAAAGTTATGACCAACCTAGACAGCATATACAAAAGCAGAGACATTACTTTGCCAACAAAGGCCCATTTAGTCAAGGCTATGGTTTTTCCAGTGGTCATGTATGGGTGTGAGAGTTGGACTGTGAAGAAAGCTGAGCACTGAAGAATTGATGATTTTGAACTGTGGTGTTGGAGAAGACTCTTGAGAGTCCCTTGGACTGCAAGGAGATCCAACCAGTCCATTCTAAAGGAGATCAGTCCTGGGTGTTCTTTGGAAGGAATGATGCTAAAGTTGAAACTCCAGTACTTTGGCCACCTCACACGAACAGTTGACTCACCGAAAAGACTCTGATGCTGGGAGGGATTGGGGGCAGGAGGAGAAGGGAATGACAGAGGATGAGATGGCTGGATGGACTCGATGGGTGTGAGTTTGGGTAAACTCCAGGAGTTGGTGATGGTCAGGGAAGCCTGGCGTGCTGTGATTCATGGGGTCACAAGAGTCAGACACGATTGAGCGATTGAACTGAACTGAACTGTACATAAGTGAAAGAAATGGCAACCCACTCCAGTATTCTTGCCTGTAGAATACCATGGACAGAGTGGCCTGGTAGGCTACAGCCCATGGCCTCAACAAGCATATGGGCTCTATCTAGAAATTCACAGTAAATACTTGCTCCTTTCAGTCTCGAAGCATGACCTTGACCTTAAAAAGAAGTCCCATATGTTACAGACAAAATGTCACAATCTCTGATATACAAAGAATTCTTACAAATCAACAACAGGAAAATAGAAGAAAAACTGAATTGACAAGTCACAAAGAAGAAATAAAGAGGACAACACACTTGAAAAGATGTCCAAAGTTACTAAGAAAAGAATGCAAAGTAACAATGAGATGTTTTCCCTTTCCAGATTTGTTGAAAGGTGGACAGAACCCAGATGGTCTGGCACAAGAGAAGAAAAGTTGGCATTTTCACATACTGCTGTTAGATGTTGTAACTCGATTCCACCTTCCCATAAAGAACAGTAGCAATCTGAAACATGGTATTAAATGCACCATTCAAGAGAACATTGCCAGTTCTAGGAATTTATGTTGTTGTTCAGTTTTTCAGTCATGTCCAACTCAGATCACTCCAGGCTTCCCTGTCTTTCACTATCTCCGGGAGTTTACTCAATTTCATACCCACTGAGTCAATGATGCCATCCAACCATCTCTTCTCCTGTGGTCCCCTTCCCCTCTTGCCTTCAATCTTTCCCAGCATCAGGGTCTTTTCCAAAGAGTTGGCTCCTTCACATCAGGTGGCCAAAGTACTGGAGCTTCAGCATCAGTCCTTCTAATGAATTTTCAAAAATTTATACCCAAAATAAAAAATGTACACGAAGAAGTTCATTACAACTTTTTTTTTTCCTATCTTTCCTATAATGTCAAACAGGAGAGCAGATAAATAAAGTCTAACTATACAACAGAATCATTAATACCAGGATACAGATTCAACTCTTTTAACATGAGAATGTTTCATAACACACTATAAGGTAAAAATGCAGAATGTGACCCCATTTATGAATATATATTATCCACAGTAATTGTAAAATGACAATACTAGCTACTGCATTCAAAGCACTGGGCTACGTTTTTCTTTTTCTTTTTTTTCTTTTTTGCCTGTGCTGCTCTGCATGCAGGAACCTAAGCTTCCTGACCAGGGTTCTTGCCTGAAGAATTCCCATAGACAGAGGAGCCTGGCAAGCTATAGTCTATGGGGTCACAAAGAGTTGGACACGACTGGGTGGCTAAGCACACAAGAGTCCCACACCAACCTCGTGAAGAAGGAATTTCAATGTTTTCACTTTACAGATGAGAAAACTGAGGTGCAAGAAGTAAAACAGTCCACATCACAGTTGCAAAGAAGGGAACTGGGCTTCAAAACCAGACAGCCTGATGCCAGAGCTCACAACCTTAACCACAAGTGTGTATACATACCTACTCTCACATATGACAGACTTTGTACTAACACACTTGTGTTAGTCACATATGGGTATGTGCATCTAACAAAAATTCCATCAATGATTAGGCAGATATATTTTTCTTTGGCCATTCCCAGTAGTAGGATTCATGATGATTTTTATTTTCTTTACATTTTTCTAATTTGAATTTTAGTGAGCACGTGTTTCTTATGATTAGAAACAAATACCTTCTATGTTCATAAAATAGAAGACTCAACTTTTCAATAACAGGTGTAAAATATACACTGCAGTAAAGACCAAAAGACATTTCCAAAATGACATATGCAATATTCTGCTTTACTCCTAACATTAAAAACATATTAACTTTGAACACAAGAAGCTGCCCAGCTTCAAAAGGTTCTTTTGTTTAGTTCTGGGTAAAAGCATATAAACTGAAAGACTTGTTACCTATTCAGGAGACTGGCAAAACCACTGCAGAAGCTGGACTAGGACAGAATTTTTAGAACAAAAGGAGCCTTAGGGATCAATTAGTCACAAGACCACATACTATTTCACGTTAATAAAACCTGAAGTTACACAGGCCGAGACAAGCAACTCCACGTCCAAGGAGCAGTGGCTGTGCAGGCGCAGGAGGGCCTAGAGGAGCTACTCCATGTTCGAGGTCAGGAGGGAAAGCTATGAGGAGATACCCCTTGTCCAAGGTAAGGAGCATCGGCTGCACTTTGCTGGAGCAGCCGTGAAGAGATACCCCAATTCCAAGGTAAAAGAAACCCAAGTAAGACAGTAGGTGCTGTGAGAGGCAAGAGGGCAGACACACAAACCATAATTACAGAAAACTAGTCAATCTAATCCCTCGGACCACAGCCTTGTCTAACTCAATGAAACTAAGCCATGCACAGTGTGAAAAGGCAAAATGATAGGATACTGAAAGAGGAACTTTCCAGGTCGGTAGGTGCCTAATATGCTACTGGAAATCAGTGGAGAAATAACTCCAGAAAGAAGGAAGGGATGGAGCCAAAGCAAAAACAATACCCAGTTGTGGATGTGACTGCTGATAGAAGCAAGGTCCAATGCTGTAAAGAGCAACACTGCACAGGAACCTGAAATGTCAGGTCCATGAATCAAGGCAAATTGGAAGTGGTCAAACAGGAGATGGCAAGAGTGAAGGTCGACATTCTAGGAATCAGCGAACTAAAATAGACTGGGATGGGTGAATTTAACTCAGATGACCATTATATTTACTACTGCGGGCTGGAATCCGTTAGAAGAAATGGAGTAGCCATCATGGTCAATAAAAGAGTCTGAAATGCAGTACTTGGATGCAATCTCAAAAACAACAGAATGATCTCTGTTCATTTTCAAGGCAAACCATTCAATATCACAGTACTCCAAGTCTATGTTCCAACCAGTAACGCTGAAGAAGCTGAAGTTGAACAGTTCTATGAAGACCTCCAAGACCTTTTAGAACTAACACCCAAAAATGATGTCCTTTTCATTATAGGGGACTGGAATGCAAAAGTAGGAAGTCAAGAAACACCTGGGGTAACAGGCAAATTTGGCCTTGGAATACGGAATGAAGCAGGGCAAAGGCTAATAGAGTTTTGCCAAGAGAACGCACTGGTCATAGCAAACACCCTCTTCCAACAACTCTACAAACGGACATCACCAGATGGTCAACACCAAAATCAGACTGATTATATTCTTTGCAGCCAAAGATGGAGAAGCTCTATATAGTCAGCAAAAACTAGACCGGGAGCTGACTGTGGCTCAGATCATGAACTCCTTAAAATTCAGCCTTAAATTGAAGAAAGTAGGGAAAACCACTAGACCATTCAGGTATGACCTAAATCAAATTCCTTATGATTATACAGTAGAAGTGAAAAATAGATTTAAGGGACTAGATCTGATAGAGTGCCTGATGAACTATGGACAGAGGTTCGTGACATTGTACAGGAGACAGGGATCAAGATCATCCCCATGGAAAAGAAATGCAAAAAAGCAAAACGGCTGTCTGAGGAGGTCTTACAAATAGCTGTGAAAAAAAGAGAAGCTAAACGCAAAGGAGAAAAGGAAAGATATAAGCATCTGAATGCAGAGTTCCAAAGAATAGCAAGGAGAGATAAGAAAGCCTTCCTCAGCGATCAATGCAAAGAAATAGAGGAAAACAACAGAATGGGAAAGACTAGAGATCTCTTCAAGAAAATTAGAGATATCAAGGGAACATTTCATGCAAAGAAGGGCTCGATAAAGGACAGAAATGGTATGGGCCTAACAGAAGCACAGCCCTGGGATTTCTTTGGAAGGAATGATGCTAAAGCTGAAACTGCAGTACTTTGGCCACCTCATGCCAAGAGCTGACTCACTGGAAAAGACTGATGCTGGGAAGGATTGGGGGCAGGAGGAGAAGGGGACGACAGAGGATGAGATGGCTGGATGGCATCACGGACTCGATGGACGTGAGTCTGAGTGAACTCCGAGAGTTGGTGATGGACAGGGAGGCCTGGCGTGCTGCGATTCACTGAGCAACTGAACTGAACTGACTGAATTTAAACAACCACCGTAGTAGAAAGAGGACTGAAATCTAGCAATCTTTCAATGATATCATGCCGTATGCAAAGAACCTTTTCCCTCCTTTTTATGAACTTAGCCGATAATGTTGGTTTATAGTCACACCACGGCAGTGGCCTTACCACAGCTGGGCAGCCAGCCACGCATTTTCGATCAATAAGAGACTCACAGGCTAATGTAAGTGCCAGTGCCGCTCAGGCTCTGCTCTGAGCAGTGCAGTGGAGCTTGCTAAGCTTTGACCCCTCCAAGGCTCCAGTACAGAAGATGCTCTTGGAGCATCTTTCAACACTGCGTGTTTCCAGGTGCTTGCACCGGGATGGCACTTACAGGCTGGGTGACCTAAGAGACAGGAACCTCTCTTAAATGACCATGGTTCTGTCCCTGAAGCCCTGTGCCCTCCTTCCCGGGCCCTCTACTCAGGGAATTTCCATCATGGCACGGTATCACCCCTTGGGGATGCTGTCTCCTCAGGCAGTCTGCCCCCCTCTGGGCTCTGCATGCAACATCACTCTTGTGGTTCACTGACCAGTGCAATCCAGGCCTGCTCCAAACCCACCTCTCCACATGGGCGGGCCCAACAGTGTGGATATAAAGTGTAAGGTGGTAAAAATAAGAAACCTCACAGCGGCCAGGACTAAGCTGAGTTCTGCAATCCACTTTCACCAGAGGGTTTTAATAGGAGCTGGCTTCACTATTACCATGCACACTAGTGTTAGTCACTCAATTGTGTCCAACTCTTTGAGACCCCACAAACTGTAGCCTGCCAGGCTTCTCTGTCCATGGAATTCTTCAGGTAAGAGTACTGGAGTGGATTGCCATTTCCTTCTCCAGAGGATCTTCCCGATTCAGGGACTGAACCCTGGTCTCCTGCATCGCAGGCAGATTCTTTACCACTTGAGTAGTACCTGGAACCAAAAAACCAGGTGGGGGGACCTGGTGGGTTTAAGTGTGGGCGTGGCAGAGCGCCTCACAGTTCCTGTTGGGGCCAATCTGAAAACAGGCAATGATTCAACACATAGATTTCCTGAACACAAGAGAGTAGAATGATTTCTGCTACCATAGCCAGTGTCCCCTTTTATCCAGAAAGTTGGCCAGGCCAGCACGACACAGAACAGGTAGGTTCCATATACCCTCAGCACAGGGTCAGTAGACAGCCATCCCAAACTCTTTCCCCTTTATCATGTATTGAATTGCACACAGGGCTAAAGGAGACCTACAAAGGAACTGGTTCCTGGTTGCTTTTATGTTAGCTATTGGAATCACCTGCCTATAAGAGCAAAATCCTGACCACATGGTGGCTGAAACACACGTGCACAAAGAAACTCACTGTAAGTTCAACCAAGAGGGCGGGGGGTGTTCACATATTTTATCAAGGATCAAAAAAAAAAAGTAACAACCTCTTACTTCTCTTCTTGAGTTTGGGTAAAGAAGAAAAGTTAATGGAATTATCATAAATTCAACGATTAATAATAAGTAAATGGACAAGGCTATCTTTAGGAATCACCTTACATCAGACTTAAGGAGAAGCTCTGATCCAAATGACAAAATTACTTTCAGTCATAAAGTAGAGCAGGAACACGTCAGTGAGAGAAAACTGAAGGGCTACACTGATCAAGCTGGAAGATGAGAGAGATTTCCTAGGAGAAAAGTTGCAATTTTAATGGGCGATGTTAGAAGGAAAAGGGACAGGACCTCTCCTAGGGCTCCCGAGGTCTAAGACAACTTAGAGACAGCCTCTAAAACCTCGGCTGGTAGTTAATTATGAGACAGTCCCCCTTGAGACCTAGGGCAGCTGCCGCTCAGAGTCACCTAAGATGTGGGCAGATCTGAGAATGGAACTTGAGCACCACACACCCCCACCCATCACTAGAGTTCCAAAGGGACACCCCCAACACGGGGAAGATGCTGAGGCCTATTCCCTGAGGCACATATCTGGGAACCTCCCGGCCTTAGGACTCCACAGAAAGGTGTGGGAGAGTTGAGACATGATGCCATCAAGACGACTTGGTCACAGCAGCCCAGACCTGATTACATGCTGCACTCAATAGTCTGTATACATTTAGCACCCCAGACACTGTCAAGATTTCTGCTTCTTCAGGCTGGAATAATGTCTGAGAACCTAGAGCAACAATGAATCTCCTCCCTAAGCACAAGACCTGGCACACAGCTGAACCGTTCCTAAGTGATAAAAGAATGAATTCACCTGATGAACTCACCACCATTTATGAAGATGTTTAGGGAGAATTTTCAGTGATCCAGGAAAATGCTAAAAATACAAAAGGAAAAAAGCAAAACACAAAGTAGTACAACAATATGACCCCGATTATGTACTATGTACATTTAGTTATTTAGAATTCCCTGGTAGCTCAGTTGGTAAATAATGTGCCTGCAGTGCAGGAGACCCGGGTTCATTTCCTGGGTTGGGAAGATCCCCTGGAGAAGGAAATGGCAACCCACTCAAGTATTCTTGCCTGGAAAATCCAAAGGACAGAGAAACCTGGCGGGCTATGGTCCATGAAGTCACAAGAGTCAGACATGACTTAGGCACGAAACCACCACAACATTTAGTTATGCAAAAAATAAATAAATAAATAAAGAAGAATTGCATCAAAATATCAGAGTTGGTGAAGTAACATGGAGTTTTAATATTCATCCCTTATACTTTTCTCTATCTTCTGAGTTTTCTTACAATGAAGAAGTTTCACTGAGCTTGTTGGTTTGTTTTTTTAAGTGCACACACTTTCCAGTTTACCAAGACTCTTCTTTCCCTTTCCAGTATTTTAGGGTCTTTTCAATTTCATTCTTCATCTGCAGTTCTACAATTTAGCAATACCTGCTCATAACAGATACGATCTACTTTCCACAGTTAATTTGCAATTGTCTGTCATACTCACAGAATGGGCTGTTAGAAAACATCTAGTTCTCTAGTTCCATGTAACTTTAAGTTGAAAGTAATCACAAAAGAAAGATTTAAATATTTTTTAAAACCCCACAGGATTCGATTTTTAAACATTAAAACTCCACACGATTTAAAATATGTTAGATATTTGTGATGTTTTTCAGTCCGAATAAACCTCAACTTTGAAAGGGTGGGACCTCCATACACCGTCTGGATTGCTGAAATGGGGTTTTTACAGAAGACAGCGCCCACCAACGCTGGAGTGGCCACGGCTCCAGGTAAACTAGGAGAAGCACCTGGTCCAGTCACAGCTCTCAGGCGTCCCAGGCACTACCCTTGATTTGCATATATTATTTAAGCTGCACGATGTGTCTCTGTTGAAAACCTGGAAACTCGATCACCCCAATGTGAGAAACAGAACTCACAAGCTGGCTGGGGTCACACGCGTTCCGACTGTCCACGGAAGCGTGAATCACCAGCCCCCGTGAGCTGGTCCTTCCCCAAACGCCCTTCACTGGGCATCGCCGGCTTCTCCATCCCGAATCACCTCATTGCCCACAGGTCTGGAACACCTCAAGCCCCCGCGTCCTGCCTCCACAAGCCACCAGAGTTCACCCTCACCAGATTTCTTCTATGAACCCTCCATCTCAGACCAACCGTGGCCTTCTGCAGCGTCCAAACCTGTAAATGCCACTCCCACCTGCGCTGCTCCCCGCTCCGCCCCCCGACTCGAAAAATACCCAACCTCGGAGTCCCTCTCGGTCCCATTTCCCCATTCCCGGACTGCCAGCCCCGGAAGGTACACAGGAAGGAAGGGTGGCGGCCAGGAGTCCCTGGAAGCGTCGCGTCGCCGCCCGGCAGCCCAGACTCAACGACCCGCAGCGACCTGGGCTCTAGCCGCCGAGTGTCAGGGGTCGCAGGCCCCCTACCCCACTCACCCGCCGCCTCAGCGCTCCACGTCTTCGGAGGCGGGCCCGAGAGCCGGCGAGTCCCGGAGGCCGGGCGAGCAACTCTCGGGGCTGGAGGCGGGCGGGGGCCTGCGGGGCGGGCGCCGCCGAGCGCTGGGCGTGGCGGGCGTGGCGGGGCCAAGGCGCAATCTCGCGCAGGCGGGGAGGGGCCGCGGCGGGGGAAGGCGGGGCTTGGTGCTGAGGCCTAGCGGTGAGTCACCCCCGGCGGGGAGACCTGACTGCCCCAGTGTAACGCTAGACGAGCCAAACCCCGCTGTCGCCTGCAATGAGAGCTGAGGCTGCTAAGGAAAAGGGTTGCCTTTGGGGCTGGCACGCCGCGTGTGGGCGGGACCACGGTAGGAGAGGCGGGGCCTCGCAAGGCTGTCCTGCAGGACGGGGGCAGGACCAAAATGGAGAGGCGGGGCCTCCTAGGACTGGGCTGTCACTCCAAGAGTCCGACGGCGACCCCTAAAGAAATATGGCCCTTTCACATTTTCCTCTTTTCCTGTCTATTAAGGCCCAAACTGGGACTTTCCGAGTGGCTTAGTGGTAAAGAATTCTCCTGTCAATGCGGAAGACGCAGGAGATGCGGTCGAGCCACCGATTGGGAAGATCCCCTGGCGAAGGAAATGGCAACCTTCTCCAGTATTCTTATCCGTAAAATCCCATGGACAAGAGCAGCCTCAAAGGCTGTGGTCCAGGAGGCTGAAAGGAGTCGGACACGACTGAGTGAGCACAGAAGGTCCAGAATCCAACTTTCTTGTCGTTTTCAAATATAAGAACAAATCTCATTTTAGTTGTAATTCGCTTTCAGTTCAGTTAAGTCGCTCAGTCGTGTCCGACTCTTTGCGACCCCATGAATCGCAGCACGTCAGGCCTCCCTGTCCATCACCAACTCCCGGAGTTCACTCAGACTCACGTCCATCGAGTCTGTGATGCCATCCAGCTATCTCATCCTCTGTCGTCCCCTTCTCCTCCTGCCCCCAATCCTTCCCATCATCAGAGTCTTTTCGGTC
>SJYC01019410.1:0-20151 GCA_006408675.1 Madoqua kirkii
ACGTCTTACTCTCCTCTTTTTTCTCCACCCTAGCTACGTCAGTCTCCCTGCTCTGTCAGGAACTCACCAGACAACCTCACCTTTGCCACCTCCCACCTCGGAATCTGTGCCCTGGGGTTTTGTTCCCTCTGCTTTCAAAGCTCTTTGTTAATTAAGGAGATGATTTATTTCCTTCCTTCCCTCACAGGAATCTGGAATCAAATCCCATCTTTTCACCGAGGCCCTTTCTAACTATTCTTTAATACCTGCTCTCCAGTCCATCCCACCATCTTATCTTAACATACTTCTTTTTTCCTTGGCGCTCATCACCTTCTAGCGCTTTGTATTATTTTTTGTCAGTCTTTCACTAGGATGTAAGCTTTACAGGGGCAGAGATTTTTCAGTTTTATCCATGATACATCCCCAGTCAGGGATCCCAGTAGGCATCCAATAACTCTTAAAAGGAATGAGAGAGACAGTGAATGGCCACATTCTCCTGCAGTTCATTGCAGACAGATGCCTGAAGTCCTACAATGCCTGAGAGGCTGGGTCTGCTTTTCTGTCCCCTGACCCTGCTTTGTGTTTTCCAGGTTCAGGACAGGAATTAGGGAGACCAGGGATAGAGCACAGAAGCCTAATTACTTGGAAGGGACTGCGTGTTGATCTTTCTAGACTCCTAATGCTCTGTCATAGCAGCTCACAACTTATTGATCAGTTCTCCTGTGGCCATCATGGTAGGGGGCCAGACGTTCTTTTCTCTTCTGAAAATCAGGACAAATTGTTTATGAGGTTCTATAGGTTTAGACATTGATTACTCAATAGAATTTTTTTTTCATCTCCACACTTCCTATTTTCTCATTCCTTGAATTTATGACCATCTCTCCATATAACATCTTCTGATATTTATATGCTGGAAGGACTGGAAAATAAAAATTGAATGGAAATATTAAAAATGCCTAGCAGCAGCACAAAGAAGATCTCCTTTCATCTCTACAATTAACACATTAAAACTGTAAATATGACCAATTAGTTGTTGGAAAACACAAATGGTAGACTTCAGTTAATGATATGGACTCTTGTATCAGTTAGCTGTGCTGCTGCTGCTGCTAAGTCACTTCAGTCGTATCCGACTCTGTGTGACCCTATAGATGGCAGCCCACCAGGCTCCCCTGTCCCTGGGATTCTCTAAGCAAGAACACTGGAGTGGGTTGCCATTTGCTTCTCCAATGCATGAAAGTGATCAGTTAGGTGTGGCTGCATAACAAACCACTACACAGAATTAGGGATTCCCTTCTCCACCTCTCTCCTTTGGGACATTTCTTTCATAATCTCTGGCACCTGGAACATTCTTCATCCAGTTTTGCTGGCCAGAAAGATAAGAGTTCCTCTGGAATTTGCTCTCCTTTATAGCTGTTGTGCTGCTCTGTACAGCCGGGGCAGCCCTCAGGGCAATGTTGAGGGGAGAGAGAGGAAAACTGACAGAGATCCTCCCCCTACTTCATACAAGTGTCCCTCTTCCCATCTGCTCTGAGCAGAGGGATAGGTTTTCTATCAGGGTCTAATTATCCATGTTACTGTAATATAGTAATAAAGTACTGTGATCAAGGAAGCTCCAGGACAGAGAAGGGAGAAGAAAGAACAATCATGAATTTTCACCCCTGTCTCCACCTTGTAGCATCCTTTTCATATTTTGTCCAGAGGTTTAAGTAGTAATCAGTGGCAGACATAGGCTGCAATGGAGTTACTCCACTTTGGCCAGAACCAGAACTTATTAATTTAATAAATGAGAAATGTATTAATTTGTATTTATTATGAATGATGAGACATATTCATTTTATTTGCTACAAATTATGTATTTTGTCTACTTTTATACTAGATATAGAAATACTTCATATAATCATAAAAATAATTCCTTTCTTAGAAACGAATGTCAAAACTTATTCTCAGTTTGACATGTCTTTTGAGTTCTCTTATGCTATTTTACTTGCTTTGTTTTTTCCCTTTGATGTTTTGGTTTTATTGGTCATATAGACTTTTCCCATTAGTCAATTTTTACCAAACTTCTGTTTTACTACTTACTACGTTTAGTTACATTATACTTAGACCTACACTTCTCTTGTATTACTCTGAAAATCCTTCTATGGTTTCTTCTTCTTCTTTTTGGAAGAAGAACTTTTTATTACTTTTATGTACAGAAAACTCAATAATGTGCACTTGACCAAGTTTGGTGGCTAGTTATTTGATCTTTGCCTTCTCCAACTTGGCAGTATGAGCTACTGATTTTGAACCCAGGACCCTGCCTCCCCAGTGATGGTAGATCTCACCATATCTGTCACTGTAATTGGTCCTGATGACTTCCACCAGTTTAGCCAGTGTGCCCTTGTCTTCTGAGTTGACTTGTGTGAAGGCCACAGTGTGTATAGGTCTTCCTGTGGACCAGACACTCCAGCCTGGCCTTCTCCTTAATTATGAAATAGGGAACCCCATCTTACAGCATAAGGCAGGCAGGAAGACCATGATCTGGAAAACAACATTAACTCTAGAATGTATTTTGAGCAAAAATAGTAACTTAAAAGCTAATGTAGAGAATCTATTGTTTAGCAAAGAGAACTCTACTCAAGGCTCTGTGGTAACCTAATGGGAAGAAAATCTAAAAAAGAGTGGATATATGTATATGTATAATGGATTCACTTTACTGTACAGCAGAAACTAACACAATGGTGTAAAGCAACTATATTCCAATTTTTTTTAAAGCTAATATGGTAGCAATTGCTCAGGGTTAAAGAGCTCATGTATTTCCACTTGAAGGTTTAATTGAGAAATTCACATGATTGCAATATGATTTCTTCCTAATGTTTCATGATTTCACTTTTTTCCCTTTAAAAATTGGACCCATCAGGAATTTATTTTTGATGCAAGTTACGTAGTGTAGATCTAACTTTACTTGATATCTTGATAGCTATGCATCTGCCCTACCTCATTTACTAACTAATCCATCTTTCCCTGATAGATTTTAAATGTCACTGTTACCATATATTAAATTTACTTCTGTATTTTTTGACTTTCACATTACATCACTTTGTTTCTTCAAAGTCTCCAATATAACCCACCCCATCAGTTCTTGAATCCCTCATTCCCATCATGACTGTCTAGGAGAGCAGCCACTGAAGCCTCCCCTTCGGTAAACTTGTTCATTCCAGGCAACCATGTTGCTGCTGCTGCTGCTGCTGCTAAGTCGCTTCAGTTGTATCCGACTCTGTGCAGCCCCACAGACGGCAGCCCACCAGGCTCCTCTGTCCCTGGGATTCTCCAGGCAAGAATACTGAGTGGGTTGCCATTTCCTTCTCCACCAGGCAACCGTAGGGGATTATTTATGGTACTTTTTCCACTGCATGCCCTAGATTTGCTATAACTCATTTCCCCTGGTAGCTCAGCTGGTAAAGAATCCACCTGCAATACAGGAGATCCTGGTTTGATTCCTCAGTTGGGAAGATTCGCTGGAGAAGGGATAGGCTACCCACTCCAGTATTCTTGGACTTCCCTGGTGGCTCAGATGGTCAAGAATATGCCTGTCATGCGAGAGACCTGAGTTCAATTCCTGGGTTGGGAAGATTCCCTGGAGAAGGGAACAACTATCCACTCTAGTATTCTGGCCTGGAGAATTCCATGGACAGGGGAGCCTGGTGGGCTACAGTCCACAGGGTCGTCAAAAAGAGTCAGACGTGACTGAATGACTTTCACTTTCACTTTCTCGGCTTCCCTGGTAGTTCAGTTGGTAAGGAATCCACCTGCAATGCAGGAGTCCCTGGTTGGATTCCTGAGTTGGGAAGATCTCTTGGAGAAGGGATAGAGTACCCACTCCAGTATTCTTAGGCTTCCCTGGTGGCTCAGTCAGTAAAGAATCTGCTTGCAATGTGGGACACCTGAGTTTGATCCCTAAGTTGGGAAGATTCCCCTGGAGGAAGGCATGGCAACCCACTCCAGTATTCTCTGGAGAATCCACATGTACAGAGGGGCCTTGTGGACTACAGTCCATGGGGTTGCAAAGAATAAGACATGACTGAGTGACTGGGCACAGCACAGCATATTTTCCCCTAGTGGCAAGTTCACCATTATGTTGAAACCTAGCCAGGTCAGACCCAGTCCCAGATTCCCATCTTGAGGGTCTCATTTCTGCAAACACTTCCAATATCAAATATGTCAGACAGATTTCAATACAGAAAACAGAAATCACCCTGTGTATTTTACACAGGAAGAGATTGAATAAAGAGAATTAAGTCCTTACCAAATCAGGGAGGCCTGGAGAAGCACTTCTAGGCTAGATATCTTGGAGTGAGTAACACTGCCAAACTGGTCCACCACGGGAGCTGCTACTTGTGAGGCTACTGGAGCCACAGTAGGGCTGGAGCCAAGCCTCTGCCTGACTGTAGAAAAGGGGCATCTTATCCTGTGATCCTGGATCTCAGAGTTGGATCAAAAAGCTGCCACAACCACCACTGCTTCTTGACACCTGGGAAGCTTGAGAATAAAGAAGGAACTAGCTGCAATGAAACCACATCCTTCTCCTCCTGTGGCAGGGCCAGGAGCCACAGGAGGATGGTTTCCTAACTTCCACCTTCCTGATCTCAAGTGAACACATCTAATTAGGGAACTGGATGCTATTTTTAGGCTTACAGTCCCTTAGTTAGCGCTTCTCCATATAAATCCTTCCCATTTCTTATGAAGTTTATTCCCAGGTAATTTACCTTTCTCATCACTAGTATAAATAAGATCTTTTCTTCCATTATAGCTTCTATTTGGTTGTTGTTGCCTGTTACATGAATATTATGCATATTAATTTCATACTCTGAATAAAATCTTTTACAGTTTATAAGCGATTTATTCCATGACAATCTCCAATTTTAGTCATACCATCTGAAAATTATACTTTTCCTTCTTTCCTTCTTGTCTGATTTCTGACATTAATACGCTCACTCTTCCCTACAGCATGGGATTCCCAGATGGCTCAGTGGTAAAGAATCCAACTGCTAACTCAGGAGATGCAGGTTTGAACCCTGGGTCAGGAAGATCCCCTGGGGGAGGAAATGTCAACCTACTCCAATATTCTTACCAGGAGAATCCCATGGATAGAGGAGCCTGGCGGACTACGTTCCACAGGATCTCAAAGCATTGGACAAGACTAAGCAACTGAGCATATCCCTAGAGTACAATTAACCCCCGCACTCCTGTTAAGACTTTGTTTAAGATGGCATTTTCTCAATAAGTCCTACTCTGATCTCCCTATTGAAGAGTGTAACCTACTCTCTAATCCTTTGAAACTCTATCTTGCTGTTTTCATTCCTGCTCTCCATGGTCCTTACTGAGTTTTCTTTAGTGTCTGTTCTTTCACAGACTGCTTCCGGTTTTCCTTCAATTCTTTGATGACTTATTTGTTTCTTCAAAGTCTCCAATATAACCCACCCCATCAGTTCTTGAATCCCTCATTCCCATCATGACTGTCTAGGAGAGCAGCCACTGAAGCCTCCCCTTCGGTAAACTTGTTCATTCCAGGCAACCATGTTGCTGCTGCTGCTGCTGCTGCTAAGTCGCTTCAGTTGTATCCGACTCTGTGCAGCCCCACAGACGGCAGCCCACCAGGCTCCTCTGTCCCTGGGATTCTCCAGGCAAGAATACTGAGTGGGTTGCCATTTCCTTCTCCACCAGGCAACCGTAGGGGATTATTTATGGTACTTTTTCCACTGCATGCCCTAGATTTGCTATAACTCATTTCCCCTGGTAGCTCAGCTGGTAAAGAATCCACCTGCAATACAGGAGATCCTGGTTTGATTCCTCAGTTGGGAAGATTCGCTGGAGAAGGGATAGGCTACCCACTCCAGTATTCTTGGACTTCCCTGGTGGCTCAGATGGTCAAGAATATGCCTGTCATGCGAGAGACCTGAGTTCAATTCCTGGGTTGGGAAGATTCCCTGGAGAAGGGAACAACTATCCACTCTAGTATTCTGGCCTGGAGAATTCCATGGACAGGGGAGCCTGGTGGGCTACAGTCCACAGGGTCGTCAAAAAGAGTCAGACGTGACTGAATGACTTTCACTTTCACTTTCTCGGCTTCCCTGGTAGTTCAGTTGGTAAGGAATCCACCTGCAATGCAGGAGTCCCTGGTTGGATTCCTGAGTTGGGAAGATCTCTTGGAGAAGGGATAGAGTACCCACTCCAGTATTCTTAGGCTTCCCTGGTGGCTCAGTCAGTAAAGAATCTGCTTGCAATGTGGGACACCTGAGTTTGATCCCTAAGTTGGGAAGATTCCCCTGGAGGAAGGCATGGCAACCCACTCCAGTATTCTCTGGAGAATCCACATGTACAGAGGGGCCTTGTGGACTACAGTCCATGGGGTTGCAAAGAATAAGACATGACTGAGTGACTGGGCACAGCACAGCATATTTTCCCCTAGTGGCAAGTTCACCATTATGTTGAAACCTAGCCAGGTCAGACCCAGTCCCAGATTCCCATCTTGAGGGTCTCATTTCTGCAAACACTTCCAATATCAAATATGTCAGACAGATTTCAATACAGAAAACAGAAATCACCCTGTGTATTTTACACAGGAAGAGATTGAATAAAGAGAATTAAGTCCTTACCAAATCAGGGAGGCCTGGAGAAGCACTTCTAGGCTAGATATCTTGGAGTGAGTAACACTGCCAAACTGGTCCACCACGGGAGCTGCTACTTGTGAGGCTACTGGAGCCACAGTAGGGCTGGAGCCAAGCCTCTGCCTGACTGTAGAAAAGGGGCATCTTATCCTGTGATCCTGGATCTCAGAGTTGGATCAAAAAGCTGCCACAACCACCACTGCTTCTTGACACCTGGGAAGCTTAGAATAAAGAAGGAACTAGCTGCAATGAAACCACATCCTTCTCCTCCTGTGGCAGGGCCAGGAGCCACAGGAGGATGGTTTCCTAACTTCCACCTTCCTGATCTCAAGTGAACACATCTAATTAGGGAACCGGATGCTATTTTTAGGCTTACAGTCCCTTAGTTAGCGCTTCTCCATATAAATCCTTCCCATTTCTTATGAAGTTTATTCCCAGGTAATTTACCTTTCTCATCACTAGTATAAATAAGATCTTTTCTTCCATTATAGCTTCTATTTGGTTGTTGTTGCCTGTTACATGAATATTATGCATATTAATTTCATACTCTGAATAAAATCTTTTACAGTTTATAAGCGATTTATTCCATGACAATCTCCAATTTTAGTCATACCATCTGAAAATTATACTTTTCCTTCTTTCCTTCTTGTCTGATTTCTGACATTAATACGCTCACTCTTCCCTACAGCATGGGATTCCCAGATGGCTCAGTGGTAAAGAATCCAACTGCTAACTCAGGAGATGCAGGTTTGAACCCTGGGTCAGGAAGATCCCCTGGGGGAGGAAATGTCAACCTACTCCAATATTCTTACCAGGAGAATCCCATGGACAGAGGAGCCTGGCGGACTACGTTCCACAGGATCTCAAAGCATTGGACAAGACTAAGCAACTGAGCATATCCCTAGAGTACAATTAACCCCCGCACTCCTGTTAAGACTTTGTTTAAGATGGCATTTTCTCAATAAGTCCTACTCTGATCTCCCTATTGAAGAGTGTAACCTACTCTCTAATCCTTTGAAACTCTATCTTGCTGTTTTCATTCCTGCTCTCCATGGTCCTTACTGAGTTTTCTTTAGTGTCTGTTCTTTCACAGACTGCTTCCGGTTTTCCTTCAATTCTTTGATGACTTTTTCTCTCCCCTTTCACTTCTTTCTGAAGTGCTACCAGCTCCTGTTTTATCTTCTGTCTCACCTTCTCTCACGTGAGCTGCTTGCAGGCTTTGGATGTTGGTAGGGTTCACGTTCCCGCTGGAAGTTTTTCTCCTGGCTGGAAGTTTTTCTCCTGGCTGGAAGTTTTTCTCCTGGCTTGGCATTAAGCGAGTGAATTTGGCCTTTATTTCTTCTCAGTGAGAAAATAGGCAGCTGGAAGGCTGCTCATAGCATGGTCCTCCTCTCTGCGAGCTCGCTGGCAGGCTTTCTCCTGAAAATACATGCTATTCTGCCTGCGCCTTGCCTGAGCTTTGCCCTCTGTGCCCTGCCTTCATTCTCTGCATGCTGCTCTTCGAGCTGAGGCTTGGCTTTGTTCACTGCCTACTCTGAGCGCTCTGCCTTGGAGGATCCACCAGCCCCACCTGAGATCTGCTGCCATGACCTGGGTGTGCTGACTCCACTTCCGCCCGTGTCCTCGCTGAGCCTCACTGCCCTGGGGATCACTGCCGTCAGTTCTGTATGGTTTGGAGCCTCAGATGTCTCCTTGTCTTGTCAAAGATGAGTGTTTCAGTCAATTCTGGCTACCATGTGTGTGCATGCTCAGTTGTGTCCGACTCTTTTGTGACCCCATGGACTGTAGCCCATCAGGCTCCTCTGTCCACAGGGTTTCCCAGGCAAGAATACTGCAGTGGGTTGCCATTTCATCTTCCAGGAGATCTTCCCAACCCAGGGATCGAACCTGCATCTCCTACATCTCCCTCTGGCTACTATAACAACAGCAAAAAAATCACAGACAAGTGACTTAAAGAAAACACAATTTTGAGGTTTTCCATATTGACATCTAAAAATAAAAAGCAGAAATTTACTTTCACATATTAAAAGACCCATCTCATCCTCCTAGAAAGAAATATGTAAACTGTTTCCTTCCTCCCTGTAAGTGTTGAATATAAGCAACTATTTGCTAGAGTAGATGAAGTATTATGTATATATATATATTATTATTATTTTAGTATCTTGGGAAAGTAATTGTTTTATTTCTATCATGTTTTTACTGGAAACATATAACAGAGAAATGACTATTTGACATCTGCCAAGTAACCAAGGACACAATATGGCTCCCGTGTTATTTCAATTTATTGTCTTAGAAGGGTGCAGGCTAAATGGCTCATGGCTCTTTTCTGTGTCTTCTGTGTATCTAACACATTCCTGAAATAAAGCTGTTGAAATAACAGAATTCCTCTGTGAAACTGTTCACCTGAGGAGAACTGGTCATCCTAAATATTTGGATTTTGATTAAGATGAGTATCTTCAACAGTCAAAACCTCTATGATTACTGTCAAGAACTATAAAGGGTATGACATCGTACCATACTTGTGAGCTAGTAAGTTAACCCATCAGTTTCACAGATGCCAACAGAGGACAGGAGGCCCCTGCGTCAGAGACAGTATTTTATTACTCTTGGCATGGTGGTCGGTCTGAGCTCCAGGCTTCTGTCAGCTCACTTTGTCCCCACGGGAAGAATTTGTGGAGCAGTCCAGATAGATTCAACACACACACACACCCATGGCTAAGAAACTCTGGGTTTAGGTAACTTCTAATGGGGCAGTAGTAAGCCTGCTCAACCTTGACCCCCAAGGGAGATATTATCTTTATTATTCCAGACAGAAAACAAACCTGCCCTCTGCTCCACGGGGAGAAATCAGCTCCATTTCAAGGCTGTCGGCTATACAAGCCATCCTTCAAAACATAGTTTGGAACCAACATGTCAGTACTTTACTCAGAAGACCTGTGTGGAACTTTCTCCCAACAATTACAAGTAGCCTTGCCACCAGTTCGACTCAGGAGCTTTTCCAACAGAAGTGTATTCTGCAGCCTGGAAAGGCAGCCAAACCTCAGAGTCACAGACTCTCTGTCAAAGGACAAAGTTTACTGGATATCTTCTTTCTGTGTTTTTCAATCTTAAACTACACAACACAGGTACTTAGTACAAAAGTAAAAACTAGAAGCGAGTAGGCAGTAAAATATAGGTCTCTCTCCCTATGCCCCAGTGAGTCAGCTTCTCCCCCCAGAGGAAATCAGGTGATTTTGCGTTTCCTGGAAATTTCCCTTCTGTCTGCCCTTCCTTCTTTCCTTTTGTCTTCCAACTTTCTCTCTCTCTTTCCTTTCTCTTCCTTTTCCTCTTTCTTTCCCTTTATCTCTTCCTTTCTTCCTCTCCATCATTCTTTCCACAAATACACACGCACAAGGGTTGGATGTGTGTGTATACTCATGTTTTCCCTCTATCTGGAATTCTTGTTTACTCCTCTGCACAAGCCAACCCACCAAAAGTAATTAAAATTAAGACAAATGAAAAATCTATAATCCAAACACTCCAGTTCCATACAGTGACCTTCAAAATTCCCGCATTCCCTTATTCCTGCATTCCACACTGACTCACTGAGCTCACACATGTAGGGCAGTTAGGATCTAACCACACAGTTCTAAGCTAAAGAATGCAGCTGCCCTTTGAACAATGCTGGGATTAGGGGCACCGACCACTGGCAGTCAAAAAACCTGTGAACAGCTTTGCAGCAGACCCTCTACTGTAGTACATTCCACTCTGCAGACTCAACCAACCAGATCATGTATACTGTAGTACATATTTATTGGGAAATAAATCACATGAAGGGGATCTGTGAAGTTTATACCTATGTTGTTCAAGGCTCAGCTGAAGAATTCCCTGGTGGCTCAGACAGTAAAATAATTTGCCTGCATTGTAGAAGACCTGAGTTTTATCCCTGGGTTGGGAAGATCCCCTGGAGAAGGGAATGGCAACCCACTCCGGTATTCTTGCCTGGAGAATTTCGTGGACAGAGGAGCCTGGCAGGTTACAGTCCGTGGGATCACAGAGTCAGACACAGCTGAGTGACTAGCACTTTCCCTTTCAACTGCAGTTAGAGCGGGAAACAGAAATGTACTATAGGCGATCGGAAGAGGGATACACACTCAGAGCTGGGGGGACTGCTGGGAGGATCAACGGCAGATGTGACATCCAAGGTGGCTTTGAGGAAGGGAACAGGGATGCATGTGAGCTGGGTGGCAGCTGGGGAGTGGAGGAGTAGACAGGCATTAGGGAAGAAGGAGGATGTGAGCAAAGGTACAAGGAAGCAGGAAAGTGAAGCACACAGTGGAGAAAGAAGGAGCAGTCCGTGGAGCTGGGCAGAAGGCTGGTGAGGAAAGAGGAGTCATTCATGCTGAGCACTCAGATGTGATGCTGCTGCCAATTTTATTCTTCCTGGACACGATGAGTGCAGCAAAAATGACTGCTTTGGTCCCAGCACAAGACGAGGTTCCTGAAGCCACGTGGAACAACTCACACATCATTCAGGACATCTTACTGCTGGCATTTACTTCTGTCATGGCAAGCAAAGCCTTCTGAGCCTAACTTGAGCCCCCCAAGCCCTCACTGTTGCTCATTACTCACGTCAAAAGTTAGTGCTCTGAACCCTGGAAAGCCCTATGCATCTCCTCGTCTTCTTTCATGGACCCTGGACATAATTTAAAATCATGCAGGGACTTCCCTGGTGGTCCAGGGACTATGACTTTGCAGTCCCAATGTAGAGGGCCCGAGTTTGATCTCTGGTCAGGGAACTAGATCTCACATGCCACGGTGAAGACCCAGTGCAGCCTAATAAATAAATACTTTTTTAAGAAAGAAACTTTTGATAAAATAAAATCTTTCCATCTGACATCTTCCAGGATATCCTACAGATATTACTCTGCTATTTAAGTGTTGTCCAGTACACCTAAGTCCATAGATGAAAATGCACACAATTCATTAACCTATAGAAATAGAAATGAGCAATCAAATATATGAAATAGAAAAAGGGAATGTGTTAGAGGTCTGTGACTTACTGTGACTCATAGTGTGGGTTTATTTTGTTCCCATAATTTGGAAGTTCTGACAGGTTCTCTTTGAGGAGCCCAGTGAGTGAGAGGTAAATATTCTCATATGGTGAATCCTTAACAAAAAAGCAAAAAACATACACCCAAATCAGTGTTGTCTTAGTGTGGGTTTTCTTATGAGAAGACCCTGAGACAAGGATTCGCAGCAAGCAGTTCATTTGGGAGATCAGCCAGGGGGCACTGGTGGGGGAGTCAAGGAGGGAAGTGGGGAGTGGAGGGTGTGGCCGGGCAGGCCATGTGTGGGTGGAGGGGACTGAACCCGCCCTGGGCAACTCTGGGAGCCAGTGGAGAACACACTGCAGTTTCCTGCCTGAGAGGTGAGGCAGGTGGCTGAGAGCTGTTGGCTAGAAGAGGTTTGTATGCATGCGTGTGTGCTAAGTCACTTCGGTTGGGTCTGACTCTTTGTGACCCTATGGCCTATAGCCCGCCAGACTCTTCTGTCCATGGGATTCTCCAGGCAAGAATACTGGAGTGGGTTGCCATGCCCTCCTCCAGGGGATCTTCCTGACCAAGGGATCGAACTGGCACCACATATGTTTGTTCTCTGGTAATTTGGGCTGCAATTCCTGTTGGAAGCACCACAGGCACCCTCAAGCGTCCAGATACAGTGCTGGCCACTAAACAGTCAGGAGGGGATACAGGTGGGTTATACCTGAATCTGCTACAGGGGTCATTACAGGACCAAGGGAGTCCTTTGATGCATGTTCTACATTCACAAATGCTTCCAGATTTAAGTGAAAACATCATCTCCACGGGTACAGAAGTAGTTATAGAGACATACACACAGGTTTGAAGGAAGGTGTCTATCGAGCAAATTTCACTTTGTTTCCCTTCAACAGATATGGTAGCAATGATTATCTATGGGCCTGTAATTAGCATAACTATATTGTGTTGCACTTTTGTTTTAAAAGATGTACTT
The DNA here is from genome assembly GCA_006408675.1 of Madoqua kirkii. Lineage (NCBI taxonomy): Eukaryota > Metazoa > Chordata > Mammalia > Artiodactyla > Bovidae > Madoqua > Madoqua kirkii. The sequence goes on from SJYC01019410.1 coordinate 12,639, forward strand.
CATTAAATGTGGATGTTTAAAATATTTAATTAACAATTTAAACATTTAAATCCTTGCTTTGACCTTTTTATTCTTTAATATATTGGGAACCTTGAAAATTTATCCTAAGCCTCTGTCTCCATTGGAAAGGTCTCCATTAAAAACAAGAGAATTATGGAGAAGTTAAGAGTCTTTAGGGCCCTCTCTATACTCTATGTCATCTGAAAATAGTATAGTTTTTCTCCTTCCTTTCTGGTTTGGATAACTTTTATTTCTTTTTCTTGCTTAATTACTGGGTTAGGACATCTTTTCATACAGTTTTTAGCTTGGAATCATGTAACTTTTATATATTCAAAAGACATTTTAAAAAAGACAAAAATAAATCCCTAAAGTAGAAAACAGTTTGGGACAAATGAGCCTAACTTTATTTGAAATGTGGCAGCATAGCTACACAGAGAACAGAATTATTTCAGTACTCTGATAATCCACCCTTTGTGGGAGCTTATCTAAGGATAAAGGAAGAGAATGAAATCTCAGACTTCACTCCAAAATGTATTATTAATATAGTGTTATAATTCTAATCTAGGAGAAAACGAATATATCATTGGAATTAGGACGAAACAAAAATTACAAGTTAAGATTTTCAGTATAAGAGATGCAAAAACAAATATTTAGTCACAGAAGTTAAAACACTGTAAAGTTAAAATGTCTATATGAACTCATCCTTTAAGAGTATGTATGTCTTTCCTAGCTCTGTACACTGGTCAGTCACTCCAAGATGAATCACTTTACAACATACTGCTTGAAGAACTGATGCTTGAACATATCAGTCATTAGACACATTTACATTCAATGGGTTTAAAGCACAGTTCTCACTAGTAGTTGCATGTTTTCTGAATTGGGAAGAAATGGTTGGAAAGTATACTCCCAGTTCATACTGCAGAGTTCACTGAAGATGCTCCTCTCAACCAAATCCGTGCTGATGATATTTTCAGATGAGCATAAAGCATAGTAAAGAGAAGGCATCTGGATTAATGTTGGCGATTAAGAAAAAACTATTGGCGGCAAAGCACCTGTCCAGCACAGAACTTGCCATCTCTGACTAGCACCAGTTCGTCCCCTCTCCCTATACCACCACCCCAGTTAGCAGCCACCCTTGACTTCCAGGCCCCTGCAAACCAAGCAGACTCTGCGAGGTCTGCTTCTAATATTCCCATTTTTCTCATCATATAGCAGAAGGGGAGACTTAGACACCCCAATAAAAGGATGACTTCTTTTACTTACAATATTCTACTAAACAAAACTCTTTCAAAATATACATTTCCATTGCCACATTACAGTGATAACCAATATTGATAATAATGACCTTGAGGGTCCATCAGACTCTGAGGAAACTAATGAGTAATTAAGAAAAGGAAACAAGTTTTCAATAGGATTTCATGCTTAGTGCTTTTTGTATCCTAACAGTTTTAATAGATGGTCACGGTTGCGTGTCTCATGGTTGAGTGTTTAATTCCCCAGTCATGTGAGTAAACAAAGACTTTATTGTGTTTCACTGGCCGTGCCATAGTAAGTTTTTGTGGTTATATTAAACCAAAATGGAGATGTGTTACAAATCCTTAGCCAACTCGAGTACAGCCATGCAGGCTGCCACGTGAGCTGCAACCAGAGGGAGTTGCAGATAGCTGGAACCACTCCGAATTCTTCCTCTGCCTTCTGGATTAAAAAATAATAATTGTGGGAATTAAGAATTGCTGTAAATGAAATCATATGCCAAGATATTGTTCTTATTGAGTAACCATTTGTTACCCTTGATTGATACGCAGGATTGACAAAATCTGTTAGAACTAATAAATTTGGTAAAGTCACAGAATACTACATCAATATATAGAAATCTGTGGCCTTTCTATATACTAATAACAAGCCATCAAAAAAAAGAAATTTAGAAAACAATTCCATTTACATTTGCATCAAAAAGAATAAAATACTTATTTTATATATAGTAGTATATGTGGGGGGGGGGGGCGCTCCACAGAAAAAGAGAAGCAGTGGAACTTCCCTCAGCAAAGCCGAGGGGTCCGGAGGAGAGGTGATCCTGCTGTCTGTCAACCCAGGCCCTCAGTGAGCAAGATACAATCAGACCCCACAGGGGTTTTGTCTGAGCAGTTCGCTTTATTACCGCAAGCTCGCAGCTTATTTAGGCAAGGGGAGGGGTGGTTTGCGAGGGACTTTCCATAGTTGCACCAATCACGTTAAAGGTCAAATCATCATGTGCCTTCAGTTGCACCCTTCACATTAAAGGTCAAATCATCATGTGCAACATTTGCATCAAAAAGAATAAAATACTTATTTTATATATAGTAGTATATGTGGGGGGGGGGGGCGCTCCACAGAAAAAGAGAAGCAGTGGAACTTCCCTCAGCAAAGCCGAGGGGTCCGGAGGAGAGGTGATCCTGCTGTCTGTCAACCCAGGCCCTCAGTGAGCAAGATACAATCAGACCCCACAGGGGTTTTGTCTGAGCAGTTCGCTTTATTACCGCAAGCTCGCGGCTTATTTAGGCAAGGGGAGGGGTGGTTTGCGAGGGACTTTCCATAGTTGCACCAATCACGTTAAAGGTCAAATCATCATGTGCCTTCAGTTGCACCAGTCACATTAAAGGTCAAATCATCATGTGCTTTCATTATAACAGGAGTCTATAGTGATCATGTGCTGTCCACATGCATGGAAATCAAGAGAGCCAATCAAAAACTTTGACAAACAACACAGACCACGCCGCATCGCTTCCACAAGGCGCCATCTTAGTTACTGACCGCAAAGCTAACCCCTTTTTTTTTAAGGTTTCCTGTTTAGGGCCCCACAGTAGTATGGATCTGTTAATCCCAAACTCCTTATTTATCCCTCCTCCTCTTTCCCGTTGAATAATCAGAAATTTGTTTTCTATGTCTGTGACTGTTTTGTAAATAAGCTCTTTTATGTCATTTTTCAGATTCCACCTATAAGTGATATCATATATTTGTCTTTCTCTTACTTCACTTAGTATGATCATCTCCAAGTCTATCATGTTGCTGCAAATGGTATTATTTCACCTTTTTATAACACATATTACATAAACACATCTTTATCCATTCGTCTGTTGGTGGGCACGAGTCGTTTCCATGTCTTGGCTACCGTAAACAGTGCTGCTATGAACACTGGGATGCATGGATCTTTTCTTTTTCTCTTATGGAAGTAGAGTTGATTTACAATATTGTGTTACTTTCAAGTGTACAACAACATGACTCATTTTCTTAGATTCAGATTCATTCCTTTTATGGCTCATTATTAAGTATAGTTTCCTGAGCTATGCAGCATGTATCTTTTTGGGTTAGAGTTTTCATCTTTTCTAGATATACACAGTTTCTCCATTTTTAAGAGCTCTTTGTGTACTTGCCCTCATTTGTGAAATAACTTGCAAATATTCTCTCCCAGTTTGTCATTTGCCTTTTGATTTTGTTGATGGTGTTTCATCCTGTTTGTTTTTAGGTAGTAAAATTTATTAACATCTTCCTCCTTTATGTCATTCCTCCTTTTGAGAGGCTTTCCTTACTCTCAAGTTATAAAGTAATTTACTGTTTGGTTTCATGTTCTACATTTGGGTCTCTGATCCATTTGAAGTTTATTTCAAATGGTGTGAAGTTTAGACTCATTTTCATTCTTTTCCAGATGGCTTTTTCTCTGTCCCAACACCATTTATTAAAAAGCCCATATTTTCCTCAGACAGGAATAACTTGATTAATTTTAGACATTAACTTAAGATAAAGAAGCATACAGAGACTAAGGAACAAACATCAGTGAGAAATGAGATCCACAAATAGACACTTTAACTCTAGGGGAAATTGAACCTCTCCTTCACTATTTGGAACAATGCTCACAATGGTAGACAAGTGCTGTCCTCCACTGGCCACCCCAGAAACATGCTATATCCTGCCCAGTGTCTCAGTCCTGCCAACACCACTGTAAAAAGGCCCTCTAAACCCTGTTCACTTATACCTCTCAGCCTGTGCCTGCCAGAGCCTGATACACCAATAGCATCATGAATACCAACCTACCAAGGTAGGCAGTAATGGTTCCATTCCATCACCGCCAAATTAGAAAGTTTACAGAGTGAAGCTGAATTAGGTCTCACTCCATTTAAAAGTTCAGTGAGGTGGAATTTGCTTGGTGGTCCAGAGGCTAAGACCCCGTGCTCCCAGTGTTCAATGCCTATTTTGGGAACTAGATTCACATGCCACTAAGAGTTCGCACACCGCAACTAAGACCCAGTGCAGGCAAATAAATAAATTTAAAAATACATATTTTTTTTAAAAGGAAAGAAATTCAGTGTGGTATTATTTATCTTGATCATCTTCCTTATTTAATATACAAGGCTCTGGTCTAATTTGTGACTGGTTTCACAAATCAAGTCCACCTTCAAAGGCTTAAGGTCAATCTCCTAGGACACTAAAGATAGTATTCTCTGCCTTTGAAGAAGATTCCACTAAAAGCATTATGCTTTGTGCTGGAATTTTCTCTGGGGTGATTGCTTTGAAGTCAGATCGGAGAAGGCAATGGCACCCCACTCCAATACTCTTGCCTGGAAAATCCCATGGACGGAGGAGCCTGGTAGGCTGCAGTCCATGATGTCGCACAGAGTCGGACATGACTGAAGCGACTTAGCAGCAGCAGCAGCAGGAGGAAATACAGGCTCTGGTGCGTGTATGCTGTCGCTCAGTCATGTCTGATTCTTTGTGACCCCATGGACTAGCCTGCCAGGCTCCTCTGTTCATGAAAGTTTCCAGGCAAGAACACTGGAGCGGGTTGCCATTTCCTACTCTGGAGGATCTTCCCGACCCAGGGATGGAACTCAAGTCTTTTGCATCTCCTGCATTGGCAAGAGCACAGAGTCGGACATGACTGAAGCGACTTAGCAGCAGCAGCAGCAGGAGGAAATACAGGCTCTGGTGCGTGTATGCTGTCGCTCAGTCATGTCTGATTCTTTGTGACCCCATGGACTAGCCTGCCAGGCTCCTCTGTTCATGAAAGTTTCCAGGCAAGAACACTGGAGCGGGTTGCCATTTCCTACTCTGGAGGATCTTCCCGACCCAGGGATGGAACTCAAGTCTTTTGCATCTCCTGCATTGGCAAGCAGATTCTTTATCACTGCACCACCTGAGAAGCACACAGGCTCTGGTATGTTTGCTTAAAAAAAAAAAACCCTGATTTACAGTCAAACCCCAAATGCTACTTCCTGAGTTCATTTCTTTACCCTGATATTTCTGTTCTTAGCTTTTAAAAGGCTCCAGCAAAGATTTTTAAACAAATCTGCCGGTTACAAGTTGCTTAGTTGACCACTAGCAAAACTTCCACGGGAGGTTTATTATTCTACTGCTGAGTCATGTTCAAAGTTATGACTTAACCTTTGGTTCAGTGAACAGTGACCTTGGGAATAAATCTTAACTGTCTCACTGCTATATAAAGTAAAAACAAAAGCTACCAGGAGTTCTATTTCCTATGCTTATAAAAGGGACACTTCCCAGTCCCCTATTTTGAGCAGGGATGGCAGGGAAGGGGAGAGAGCAGAGATTGCACCCCCATCTGGTACCTGTCCTGCTCCTCTATACTCTTGTCTTACAGCAGGTGTCACTCTGATTCTGAATTTGTCTGTGAGTTAAATGAGTAGCATATCAATGAAACAGGAGGGAAGTGAGCAGAGCACAACATTTAAAAGAATGACATAGCCCAAGGACATGACATAAACTGATTAGAACCAAGAGGGTCCAAGATGGCAGCCGAGTCAACTTCCTCTAGACCTTGAGCATCAATATACACTCACTGTAACATATCAGCAAACTAAGTGACACACCCACAGGCACCATGACAGTTCCAAGACTGACCATGAAGGTCAAAAAGTGGGTGGTGACCCAATTCCTAGAAATTTCCATCCTCTTCCCCAAAACAGATGAAATAGTCTTTTCATTCATTAGCCAACCCATCCCTATAAAAACTGACAATCCCATACCCTTGGGCCACTGTCACCTTCTGAGATGGCCCAAACACTGTAGAGTGTGTTTTTTCCACTTAGGCCTCTTTCCTATCACTTTGTCTCTCACTGAATTATTTCTGTGATGAGATGTCAAGAACATGAGCTTCAGTAAGTCCTGAGACCAGGTGTGTGATGTCAATTAAAAGACTATTGGTTCCAGACCCAGTTGGGGTTTGACTGGGTTGAGTCCTAGTCAATGGATTCAAGTCCCAATCTGAGTTACACAGTTTCAGCAACGTTATGGTGAAAGGGACTTCAGAAGTCATCTAATCCGACCTCCATATTTTACAGTGAAGAAACTGTAGCCCTAAAAGAATGATATTCAGAGAGCCATAGTCATGCTGAGTCAGAGGTCTCTCTGTTCTTTACATGGACCATTAGGAGTGTTTAGTTCCAGCTCAGTTCCAAAATGACAAATTGGTTACGCAAAATCCTCCCTTTCAAATATTGCAGTCATCCCTGTCATAAAGGTAAACATTAACTTGTTGCAAAAGGTAAGAAAGAGGGAAAGCACCTTCTCTTCCCAAAGGAGAAAACTGTTTTCTGCCTTCCAACCACTGATGTCTAGAATTCTGTCATTAGAGCATCATTCCTTCACCTATTGAGTCCAGTCCAGGAGACTGGGTTACTTAGTATTCAAAGTACTCAAATCTGTCTAATTCCAAATTACTTTCCAGTCATATTCCCTTGGGCTCTAGAAGAAGACAGACTTCAGGGTTTTGGATTTTTTATGCAATCACTGTGCTACGGTGTGACATATGCATAGACCTGACTCTTTTAGACCTCATCTTCTTCATTTGTACGTAGGGATAATACTAGCTCAGAACTCAGAGGTTTATATATATATTAACCAAGCTTACTACATAAACAGTGTAACTGTTTAACATTAAAGCTGCCTGAGGTCATTTACAGCTAACAAGAGGCTGACCAAAAAACTTAAAAAACTGGGAAGTGCAATATTCACTGGGGGTTTTGTGAAGCTCGAACATATTCCTGAGACTCTAGATGCCACATGCACACACAGGACAGTGTTCAGCTTTCATCTCTGCCTGAGCTTGAAGTTCTAAGCAAGTAGGAAATGAAGACTAAGACCAACACATAAATTGCCTGTCCCAACACACACAAAGGCAGGGAGACTTATTGGATACAAGAGTATAAGGAAACCACTGCCCAGTTATTAGCTTGCCACCAAACTAATTAAGCATACTTTGGCAGCCACACAAGGCAAAGAATATAGACTTTAAGAATTAGATCAGGAAAATCATGAAGCCAACCAAACAGCAGCAGCAGCAGAACCATAGCAAACCCTGGAGAGGGAGGAAAAAATAATCTGATTTCCAGAGTTACCATGTTATATGAAATGTTGTTTTCCACAAAAATTACGTTATCCGAAAGTAAAAAATCCTAAGCAAAAGACTGAGTAAAGTATGATCCAGACACAGAAGAAAGGACAAAAAAAAAAAAAAGTTAAA
>SJYC01019411.1:0-32407 GCA_006408675.1 Madoqua kirkii
AAAAAAAAAAAAAAAAAAAGGCAGTCCAGAGAATCTGTGCCTGAGGAAAAAAGACTTTAAAACCAACTATTATCATAAAAAATTCTTAAAGACATGGGAGTACCTGTCTCCTGAGAATCATCTTACCTGTCTTCTGAGAAACCTGTATGTGGGTCAAGAAGCAACAGTCAGAGCCAGACATGAAACAATGGCCTGGTTCCAGATTGGGAAAGGAATATACTGTCAGCCTGCTTATTTAATTTCTATGCAGAGTACATCACACAGAATGCCAGGCTGGATGAATCACAAGCTGGAATCAAGATTGCCAGGAGAAATACCAACAACCTCAGATATGCAGATGATACCACTCTAATGGCAGAAAGTGAAGAGGAATTTTTTTAAAGTGTTTTGATGAGGGTGAAAGAGGAGAGTGAAAAAGTTGGCTTGAAATTCAACATTAAAAAAACTAAGATCATGGCATATAGTTCCATTACTTTATGGCAAACAGAGGAGAAAAAGTGGAAGCTGTGACAGATTTTCTTTTATTGGGCTCCAGAATCACTGTGGACAGTGACTGTAGCTATGAAATTAAAAGACACTTGCTCCTTGGAAGAAAAGCTATGACAAACCTAGACAGGCTATGAAAAAGCACAGACATTGCTTTGCTAACAAAAGTCCATCTAGTCAAAGCTATGGTTTTTCAGTAGTCATGTATGGATGTGAGACTTAGACCGTAAAGAAGGGTGAGCACCAAAAAATTTATGCTTTTGAACTGTGGTGCTGGAGAAGACTCTTGAGAGTCCCTTGGACAGCAAGGAGATCAAACAAGTCAATTCAAAAGGAATTCAACCCTGAATATTCATTGGAAGGACTGATGCTGAAGCTGAAACTCCAATACTTTGGCCATCTGATATGAAGAGTTGGTTCACTGGAAAAGACTATGATGCTGGGAAAGATTGAAGGAAAAAGGAGGAGGGTGGCAGAGGATGAGATGGTTAGACAGCATCACCAACTGAATGAACATGAATTTGAGCAAACTCTCAGAGATAGTGGAGGACAGGGAAGCCTGGAGTGCTGTAGTCCATGGTATTGCAAACAGTCAGATACAACTTAGAGACTCAGCAACAACAAATTATTATTAAAATATTCAAAGAAGTTAAGGAAGCCATGTCTAAAGAATTAAGTGTGAAGAAGATGTCGACCAAGTAGAAAATTCATAAAGAAATAGAAATTATTAAAAAATAATCAAGCAGAATTTTTGGAGTTGAAAAGTGAAATAACTGAAATTGAAAAAAAAAATCACTACATGGACTCAATATTTGAATTGGCCAAGAAGAATCAACCAATTGAGATTATCTAGTTTGAGGACCAGAATGAAAAAAAATGAGCAAAAATAAACACAGTATCAGAGACCTGCAGGAAAATATCAGTCATACCAAAATATATATAATTGAAGTCCTAGAGGAGAAAATAGAAAAAAAAAAGAGGAAAAAATGATACCATTTAAAAAAACAAATATGGTCCAAAATGTCACAAATTAGATGAAAACATTAATTTGCACATCAAAGCAACACATCCAGTTTCAATTACAGCAAAATCAAAGAGGTTCACAACTAGACACATCAGAGTTAAACTGTGAAAAGCCAAAGAGAAAACCTTGAAGTAGCAAGGAAAAGCAACTCAGGTGCAAAAGGCCCTCAAAAAGATTAGCAGTTGACTTCTCATCAAAAATCATGGAAGCCAAAAGACAGTGTGATGATTGATATATTTGAAATACTGAAAAAAAAAGACTGCTGAGTCTATATTCAGCAAAACTACCCTATAATAATGAAGGAGAAATTAAGATGTTCTCAGGTACACAAAAGCTGAGAGAATTAATCACAAGCAGAGCTACCTTAGAAGGATACTAAAGGGAGCCCTCAGGCTGAAATGAGAGGATGCTAGACAGGAACTTGGATTCCCATGAAACAATGAAGAGCACCAGTAAAGGTAAATAAACACATATGTGAACATAAAAGACAGTATAAATGTACCTTCTTCTATCTGATTTAAAAGATAACTGCTGAAGCAATCATTATAAGACTGGGCTGACGTGTTTATATTTATATTACAAAGCAGAGACACTACTTTGCTAACAAAGGTCCTCTAGTCTAGGCTATGGTTTTTCCTGTGGTCATGTATGGATGCGAGAGTTGGACTGTGAAGAAAGCTGAGCGCAGAAGAATTGATGCTTTTGAACTGTGGTGTTGGAGAAGACTCTTGAGAGTCCCTTGGACTACAAGGAGATCCAACCAGTCCATCCTAAAGGAGATCAGTCCTGGGTATTCACTGGAAGGACTGATGCTGAAGCTGAAACTCCAATACTTTGGCCACCTCATGCGAAGAGTTGACTCATTGGAAAAGACTCTGATGCTGGGAGGGATTGGGGGTAGTAGGAAAAAGGGATGACAGAGGATGAGATGGTTGGATGGCATCACCGACTTGAAGGACATGAGTTTGTGTGAACTCTGGGAGTTGGTGATAGACAGGGAGACCTGGCGTGCTGCAGTTCATGGGGTCGCAAAGAGTTGGATACAACTGAGCAACTGAACTGAATTGAACTGGCATACTTATAATGTATAAAGATATAATTTATCTGACAATAAGAGACAATGGAGGGAGCAGAGAATGGAGCCATGCTGGAGTTTTGTTCAACATTTAGTTGGAGTTATGTTGTAATTTTGTATACTGTTAAAATTAAATTGGTATTAATCCAAACTAGATAGTTTTAAGTTACAATGTTAATTTTAATTCTGAGGCAATCTATGGGGAAAATGGCACCAAAATATAGTAAAATAAATAAAGGAATTAAAACAATACATTATAAAATGTTTATTTAATACAAAAGAAGACAGTAATGAAGTAACAGGGGAACAAAAAAGACATCAGACATGCTGAAGAAAAAAAATTAGTGACAGATGCAATTCCTATCGTATCAACGGAATGCATTGGAATACATTTTGAAATTGTATGGAACACAAAGGGAATACACATCCCACTCAAAAGGCACAAACTGGCATACAAACAGGATCCAACTAAATTAAAAGACATAAATAGGTGGAAAGTAAAAAGATGGAAAGACACATAGCAGGTCAACAACACCAAAAGGAGAGCTGAAATGGCTATACTAATATTAGAAAAAAATAGGTTTTAAGTCTCAAATCATTACTAGTGCAAAAGAAGGACATTTTACAATGATAAAGGATTCAGTTCTTCTGGAAGACATACCACGTACAAACATGTATGGAGCTAATAAGAGAGCCTCCAAACAGAACACTGAAGGGGGAAAATTCAACAGTTCAGAGACTTCAATATCCCACAATATCCCACTTCAATAATAAATAGAAACATCAGAGGAAGATAAACAAGGAAACAGAAAACTTGAATAGCACTATAAATCAAAGAGACCTAACAGATACTATAGAATACTCCACCCAGCAACAGCAGAATACACATTATTCTCAAGAGTACATGTAACATTCTCCAAGATTTACTCTATGCCAGGTCATAAAACAAGCCTCAGTACATTTAAAATAACTTAAAACATACAAAGAGTGTTCTGTGACAACAATGTAATAAAAATAGAAGTCAACAATAAAAAAGAAAATCCGGTAAAGTCTCAAATATGTGAAAATTAAGCAACACACTCCTAAATAACTATAGGTAAAAGAAAAGAAATCATAAGGAAAATTAGAAAATAACATGAATGAAAATGAAACATGAAATAGTAAAAGATGTAGAATAAAGCATTTTACAGTTGTAAATGTCTGTATTGAAGAAGTAACAGTTTATATCAGCAACATAATTTTCCACCTTAAGAAATTAAAAAAAATAAGAGTGAATCAAACAAAAATCAAATGGAAGAAAGAAATAAGATGTGTATAAGAGACAGCTACATAATGATCAAAGGATCAATCCAAGAAGAAGATATGACAATTATAACTATGCATGTACCCAACATAGGAATACTATAATATGTAAGGCAAATGCTAACAAGTAAGAGTTGACTCATTGGAAAAGACTTTGATACTGGGAGGGATTAGGGGCAGGAGGAAAAGGGGATAACCTAGGATGAGATGGCTGGATGGCATCACTGACTTGATGGACGTGAATCTGAGTGAACTCCGGGAGTTGGTGATGGACAGGGAGGCCTGGCGTGCTGCGATTCATAGGGTGGCAAAGAGTCAGACACTTCTGAGTGACTGAACTGAACTGAAGAGTAACACAATAATAATGGGAGACTCTCATACCCCACTCACACCTATGGATAGAGCAACTAAACAGAAAATTCGCAAGACAAAATACTAATACCAAGAATGAAAGAGGGATAAGCACTATTAGCCTTTCAAAAATAAAAAAGAATGTTGAAATATGAAGAGCAATTCTATGACAACAAATTAGAAAGCCTAGATAGAATGCACAAATTACTAGAAAGACAAAAACTAACTCAAGAAGACATTAAAGACCGTATCAATAAGAAGTAAAGAGACTGATTAAGTAATTTTTTTAAAATTCCCATGTCCAGATAGCTTCACTGTTAAATTATGCGTAACTTTGAAAGAAGTTTTGGCACCAGTTCTTTACAAATTCCTTCAAAACTGTGAGGAACAAGAATTCTTAACTAAATATATAAGACCAATATTACCATGACACCAGAACCAGACAAAGACATCGCAAAAGAAACTAGACCTACTTCCCTTATGAATGTGTTGTTGTTGCTGTTCAGTTGCTCAGTCGTGTCCAGCTCTTTGCGACCCCTTGGACTACAGCACGCCAGGCTTCCCTGTCCTTCACCATCTCCCTGAGCTTGCTCAAACTCATGTCCATTGAGTAGGTGATGCCATCCAACCATCTCATCTTCTGTTGTCCCCTTCTCCTGCCTTCAATCTTTCCCAGCATAAAAATCCCTTACAAATAAGCCAAATGCAGCAACATATTAAAGGGAATATATACTACAAGGAAGAACAATTTATCTCAGGATTATAAAGGTGGTTTAAGCTGTAAAATATACATGCCTACATAAAATATAGGAAGGAATAATCCACATGACTATTTCAATGGATGCAGAAAAAGCATTTGGCAAAAGCCAACATTCTTTAACACTTTCCAAATTAAAAATACAGAAGAATTTCCTTATCATTATAAAGGACATCTAAGAAACATTCACAGCTAATATCAGACTGACAGTGAAACACTGGATGATTTCACTCTTAGATCAGGTTATAAGACAATAAAGTCTACTCTTGCCACTTCTACTCAATACTGTATTAGAATTTCTAACCAGGGGCAATTAGGCAAGAAAAAGAAAAAAAGATATCAACTTTGAAATGGAAGAATTAAAACTATCTGTATGCACAGATGACATGACCTTATATATTGAACATCTTAAAGAATTCACAGTAAAACTATCAGAATTAATATAAGACTTCTACTAGTTAGGAGGGAACAAGGTCACAGGATATAAGATCAATATACAGAAATCAACTGTATATCTGTATGCTATCAATGAACAATCTGAAAAGGAAATTAAAAACACAACTTTGTATGCTGCTGCTAAGTTGCTTCAGTCGTGTCCGACTCTGTGCGATCCTATAGATGGCAGCCCACCAGGCTCCCCTATCCCTGGGATTCTCTAGGCAAGAATACTGGAGTGGGTTGCCATTTCCTTCTCCAATGCATGAAAGTGAAAAGTCAAAGTGAAGTCGCTCAGTTGTGTCCGACTCTTAGTGACTCCATGGATTGCAGCCCACCAGGCTCCTCCATCCATGGGATTTTCCAGGCCAGAGTACTGGAGTGGGATGCCATTGCCTTCTCCAACTTTGTATACAGCTTTGTATACAACTTTGTATACAGCTTAATAAAAAAATAAAATACTTAGGCATTAATTTAACAAAAGAACTTTGATACATGGACACTAAAAGTCACAAAATATCATTGAGAAAAATTCAAAAAGCCCTAACTAAATGGAAATACATCTCATTTCACATTTTACTCCTTGAAGTGATCATGGATATAAATGATGTCTGTCAAAATTCCAGCTGCCATTTTCCACAGCATTTGACAACTGATCTTAAAATTCATATGGAAATGCAATGAACCCTGGAGAGTCAGAACTATCTTGCAAAAGAACAAACTTATTTTATTTACACATCCACATTTCAAATTTACTAAAAAGCTACAGTAATCAAGACATCATGATACTGACATAAGGATAGAAAAAGCAATGGAATAGGGTTGAGTCTAAAGCTATATCCCTACATTTATGGTCAATTAATTTTTGGCAAAGGAGCTAATGGGGGAAAATAGTTTTTTCAACAAATGATGTAAGGACTACTGGATATCTACATGCAAAAGAAAGAAGTTGGACCCCTACTTCATACCATACTTAAAAAAGTAACTAAAAATGTATCAAAGACATGAATGGAAGGGTAAAATCATAAAACAGTTAGAAGGAAACATAGGATTAAAATGTCATGATCTTGGTAATGGTTTCTTAAATATGACACCAAAACACAAACAATCAAAAAAAAGCAGATGTTCATAACAATTTTAAAGTTTTTTGCGATAAATGATACCATCATTGAAACTCTCGCTCAGAATGGGAGAAAGTATATGCAAGAAATGTATCTGATAAGAGGCCTGCATCCAGAATTTATGAAGAACTCTTGCGACTCACAATATAAAAAAGACAAATAATTTAAAAACAGACAAATAAGAAAAAAGGCAAAGACAAAAAAAAGAAGAAAGTAAAAACAGACAAATGACTTCCTGGGTGGTCCAGTAGTTAAGAATCCACCTGCCAACGCAGGGGACACAGGTTTGATCCCTGCTCTGAGAAGATTCCGCGTGCCTTGGAGCACCTAAGCCTGTGCACCACAACTACTGAACCTGTGTGTCCAGAGCCCATGCTTCACTACAAGAGAAGCCACAGTAAAGAGAAGCCCACGCATCTCAACCAGAACGTAGCCCACACGTGCTGCAACTAGACAAAGCCTGAGTGCAGCCATGCAGACCGAGCACAGCCATTAGAAAACAGACAAAGGATTTGAACAGCGGTTTCTTCACATGAGATAGATAAAGAGCTAACAAGCACAAGAAAGATGCTGAAAATCAGTAGCACTTGTTGTTCAGTCACTGTTTTCTGACTCTTTGTGACCCCATGGACTGCAGCAAGCCAGGCTTTCCTGTCCTTCGCTATCTCCCGGAGTCTGCTCAAATTCATGTCCATTGAGTCAGTGATGCTGTCTAACTATCTCACCCTCTGTTGCCCTCTTCTTTTGCCTTTGATCTTTCCCAGCATCAGGGTCTTTTCCAATGAGTTGGTGTGCTTTGAATCAGGTGGAAAGGCTAATCAATACCATGATGAGATACTATTTCACATCCAGTAGAGTAGCTTTAATCAAAAAGAATGACAAGGGACTTCCCTGGTGGTCCAGTTGGTTAAGACTTCATGCTTCCACTGGAGGGGCATCAGTTCAATCCCCAGTTGGGGAATTAGGATCTGGCATGCTGCTTTAAAAAAAAAAAAAAAAAGGACAATAACAGGATGTGGAGAAACTGGAATCCTCATATATTGTTGGTGGGAATGTAAAATGCTGTGCCTGCTTTGGAAAATGTTTTTGCTAGTCTTCAAAATGTTCAATATGAAGTTACTACATGATCCAGAAAACCTACTCCTTGGTATATACCCAAGAGAACTGATTGTCCACACAAAAATGGGTACATAAATGTTCATAGCAGCATTATTCATAATAACCAAAAACCATAAATAAATCATATGTCCATCAACTGACAAATGGGTAAATAATATGTGGTATGTTCATAAAATGGAGTATCATTTGACCATAAAAAGGAACTAAGTGTTGTTATATGATAACAAAGACAAATGCTAAATTAAAGAAGTCAGTTATAAAAGGCCAAATATTGTATGATAACATTTGTATGAAATATCCAGAACAGGCACATCTGTGGTTCTCCTCAATGTTCAAGCAGTTTCCTTTCCACTACTTGTTGTATTTCAATCTTGCCCCATCATGTCCTCTTACCTGGGTGCAGAATGATCCAAACACCTCTGCCTCCCACCCAGACTCTATTGTACTTGATTTCAGAGACAGTAAATTAAAATTAGTGGTTGCCTAAGGCTTGTGGGAGAAAGAGATGCTGATGTTTCCTTTTGAACATGAAAATGCTCAGATTAAAATGTCCTGAAATTAAACACCAGTGATATGCTTATAACACTGTAAATATACCCAAAAGCATTGAACTAGACACTTTCAAAGAGTGAACTTTATGGCATGTATATTATATATCAATAAATCTGTTAGAAAAAAAAGAAGACTGCATACGCTATGTTAAAGTATCCAGTCCTAGGTCTGTCTATAAGACTAGTTCCTCATCCTCTCCACCTGGAGTGTAACGATTCCTGTTAGCAGTGTCCACACACATAATCTGACAAGGTCCTTCTCACTCACATACATATGTATCATCCTGTGACTGACACACATACCTCCATGAGAGGATAGAGAATTTCACAAGAGTGTGGAGTTGAGCAGTGAGAATGGAGAAATCACCAAGTACAATAGAATCTGGGTGGGAGGCAGAGGTGTTTGGAACTTTCTGCACCCAGGTAAGAGGACATGATGGGGCAAGACTGAAATACAAGTGGTGGAAAGGAAACTGCTTGAACGTTGAGGAGAACCACTGATTTATAGAGCAAAATCCTCAGGGATATCGCCTGGTGTCCTTTTGGGGTGGTTAGAAAAAGAAGCAACAGGAAATCAAACTTAAAAAAATAACAGGGCCTCCTCTGGTGGTCCAGTGGTTAAGACTCTGCGATTCCATTGCATGGGGCATGGGTTCATCCCGGACTGGGAAACTAAGATTCCACGTGCCACATGGCATGGTCAAGAAGTAAAAATTAAAAAAAAAAAAAAGACAACCAACCAACTGCAGTAACTTGAACTCTGGGGGGATATATCATAAAGAATTTCAGGAAAAATGCAATCAGAAATTCTTTTACAAAAAAAAAAAAGAACATCAATAAACAGCAAGACTGTCATCAAAGAATTTCTCGGTAGGGATTAGAGGGAGGGTTTAGGGAAAGTACACATGCAAGAATTAAAGCAGTGGATCATGATTTTCTAGGTTTTAGGTTGACTTGAGTATTTCTTCATAGCTCTAAATAATTATCTTAAGCCAACTGTGTTCCAACTTTGTGTTAATTCAGCATCTTTTATTCCCTGTCTGATAAGTTGTGTGCATTAGGTTGTAACATTAACGTAAGAAATGAATAATTTACTATCTCTGAAAGAAGTCAACAGCCTCCAAATCACTTGTGAAAGTTGTATTTATAATAACAAATACCTGTGTTAATTTCCTTTCATAAGAAACACAATAGTATCCTCCTTCAGGGAGCACCTTCTGATGAAGTGAATAATAAGTGCTCATCATTTATTCCTTGTCTCTCTGATGTGCCAGCAAGTCTGTTCCTTTCAATTAATATTCTGCTTCTCATGTAAAAGCTGTTTGGCAGTAAATGTGATATTTTTGAAGAACAGTAAAATTAGGTGAAATAATGGATGCGAAATTTGGACAAAGTTTAGGATAAAAAGACTATTCATAATGTTTTTCAAATGACTGTATTCAGTTCTATCCAACCCAACCTACAAATAATAAATATCGATGATGTGTCCCAAACTGTCCTCAGTTTCACAGAATTCATTATCTTGCAGAGAAGAAAACTTATGCAGGAAGACATTAACAAAAAAAGAAAACAAGACAAAACAAAAACAAGCTTATGCCATAAAGACATGCTGTAAAGCTTTACAAAATTCCTCCTTGAGGACTTTTCTGATGGCTCAGTGGTAAAGAAATCACCTGCTAATGCAGAAGACATGGGTTTGATCCCTGATCCAGGAAGATCCCGCATGCCGCAGGGCAACTAGCCCAAGAGCCACAACTACTGAGCCCACACTCCAGACCCTGGAAGCAGAAACTGCTGAGCCTGCACACCCTAGAGCCTGTGCTCCACAAGAGAAGCCACTGCAATGCCAAGCCTGCTCGCTGCAACTAGGGCGGAGCCGCCACTCTCTGCAGAAGCCTGTGCAGCAAAAAACCAGTACAGACAAACGTAAAGGAATAAAATCACAAAAAAGAAAGACATTCAGAAAAAGTCCTCCCTTTAGAACAGCCGTTGTGTTCAGTTGTGCAGTGCATGTTCTAGACCAGTCTTTGAGAGGACCATTCACATGGTAGATAGCGTAGATTTGTAATTTATTACATTTTGTTGAAGAGGGAAGCAAAAAGTGTCTTGAGAAAGGACAGGGCTTTTCTTCTAAACTAGCACAGAGACGCTACAAGAGCTAGAGGCAGCCTTAGCAAAGTCATTCAGTGCAGGCAAGATGATGGATTTCTTTATATATATCCTGTGAAAGTGAAAGTCACTCAGTCAACTCCATGGACTATACAGTCCACGGAATTCTCCAGGCCAGAATACTGGAGTGGGAAGCCTATTTCATCTCCAGTGGATCTTCCCGACCCAGGAACCAAACTGGGGTCTCCTGCATTACAGGCAGATTCTTTACCAACTGAGCTATGAGGTAACCCCATATATATACATATATCTGAGAATTACCGCCATGAGAATTGGAGCAACTGGTTTATGGATGATTACACTATTTAAATCATTATGAGTAAAGGTGGGAAATGTGCTCATTGTAAGCAAAATAGAGAACGGACTGCTATCTGAAACATTCATTAACTTTTACATTTCCCAACTTGAGGATGTTTAATGATACATTGATAAAGGCTTTCTAGCATGCGCTTTCTGGAGAAGGAAATGGCAACCCACTCCAGTATGCTTGCCTGGAGAATCCCAGGGACGGGAGCCTGCTGGGCCACTGTCTATGGGGTCCGCACAGAGTCGAACACGACTGACGTGACTTAGCAGCTTAGCAGCAGCAGCAGTAGCATGCACTTTCTGTGTTATTTACTGAGTTTTGGCTTTGTTTTCAAAACAGTTTTAATCTATTAATAACAACTCCAAAGAAGCAAGGTCATGCATGCTGCTGCTGCTGCTAAGTCGCTTCAGCTGTGTTCGACTCTGTGCGACTCCATAGACAACAGCCCACCAGGCTGCACTGTCCCTGGGATTCTCCAGGTAAGAACACTGGAGTGGGTTGCCATTTCCTTCTCCAATGTAGGAAAGTGAAAAGTGAAAGTGAAGTAGCTCAGTCGTATCTGACCCATCGCGATCCGACCCCATGGACTGCAGCCCACCAGGCTCCTCCGTCCACGGGATTCTCCAGGCAAGAGTACTGGAGTGGGTTGCCATTGCCTGCATAGATGACCAAAATATCACTTTAACATAATTTGAGTCATTTACATGTTAAAGAACATGTTCATTTAAAATAGTACTATCTTTCTATCATAGCTTCAGGGTTTTTATTTCAAATTCTGATTTGTATGCTCTTCAAAGTGCAAACATCAGCTGAGGAATCAAACCTGTATTTTGAATGCTAAGGATAATACAAAAAGAAGTACTTAATGTCTCTGTTTTCTTTCTCCCAAGAGAAAAAGAAGTCTTCCACTTGAATACAGGCTTAATTGTAGTGACAGTTAAAAACTTAAGAAAAGATTTGGAATTGCAGTTAAAAGAATGAAACATCTCATCCTGAATTTGGAGGACTGAATTGTTAATTTGGCAATCTCTTTTTCTGTAAATTGTTAAAATGGTTAAAAATGAATATGAGAGACCAAAATTCTATCTTGTGTTGGAATGCAACCAGGATTCTATATATTTTGTCTAGAGATAATTGCTCTCTTCTTCCATTTTCAACCCAAAAAAGAGATAACGTTATGCTGACAAGACACTCATGAGGAGAAAAAAAAACCAGTGCCTATATTTATATACATATTTATCTATCATAGATATCAATCTTATCCTTTATCATTAAGCAAGTTTTTAGTTTTCAAAATTTTTTTGAAAATTATTTAATTTTTGACTATGCTGGGTCTGTGGCTCAGCTGGGAAAGAATCTGCCTGCAATGTGGGAGACCTGGGTTCAATCCCTGAGTTGGGAAGATCCCCTGGAGAAGGGAAAGGCTGCCCACTCCAGTATTCTGGCCTGGAGAATTCCATGGACTGTATAGTCCATGCAGTCGCAAAGCGTCGGACACGACTGAGCGACTTCCCTTCCCTTCCCTCCACTCTGGGTCTTGGATGCTGTGTGCGGGCTTTCTCTAGCTGTGGTGAGCAGGGGCTGCTCTCTCATTGTGGTGTCCGGGCTTCTCACTGCAGCAGCTTCTCCCGTTGTGGAGCACAGACTCTAGCGCGCAAGCAGGCTTCAGCAGTTGCAGCTCATAGGCTTAGCTGCCCCATGGCATGTGGAATCTTCCCACACAAGGGATCAAACCATGTCTCCTTCACTGGTAGGCAGACTCTTAACCACTGGACCACCAGGAAGTCCTTTAAATGAAATTCTACGGCCTAAATCTGGAGATCATTCCTAATCTTAGGACACTTATCTTGGGACACGTATGGGTAAGAGCCTAAAATTTTGAGCAGATTCTGCTGGTGTTTTTTACATAATATTTATATGACCGGATCAACTTGATTTCCAAGTTTCCAATTAGGGTGAAAAATAATCCATCTGTTCCAACTCTCAGAAGTGAAACTGGGCAAAAACAGTGGATTCGCCATTGTTATAATTAAATGACCCAAGTGTATAACTGATTTACAAATGTAATTGACAGCTGAGGTCTCAGTTGTTCTAACTGACAAGTTACACCCTTACTTGGATGGGCTGATTGGCAATAAGAACAGAGTACTCTGACTGGTGGCAGTTGCATTACGGCTCTAGAGTGCGTTATTGGCTGGTATCCCAGTGGTCATTGCTTCCTACTAAGAAGGCCAACGAAACTAGTCTTGTCAGGTTCATAGATAAAGCTGCCATTGCTAGCACCTTTCAATTGCCCTTTAATAGATGCAGATCTGTTACCACTGCTGGAAACAGAACTCCAAAAGAGTGCCTTAGCAGTGGAGGCTGGGAAGGGGGTGGGATAGCCTTTTATCTTCCTCTTGGGACAGCCACCGCTATGCTAGGACTTATATGATACCAGGAGACAGGGAAAAGTCCTTTTTATTCTGGACAGAGGAGCCTGGTGGACTAAAGTCCATGGGGTCTCAGGGAGAAAGAATGACTGAGCAACTAACACTTTTACCGTCTCTCTGTATATTTGTTGGTAAGCAATGGAACTTCTCTATTCCTTGATTTCCCTTTTGTATGATGTAAATTATATGAGCTGTGAAGAGTGATGGAGGGGACTTCTCTGGTGATCTAGTGGTTAAGAATCCATCTTTCAATGCCGGGGACATGAGTTTGATCCCTGGTCGGGAACTAAGATCCCACATGTCTCGGAGCAACTAAGCCTTTGAGCTGTAACTACTGAGCCTGCACACTGCGACTAGAGAATCCATGAACTGCAAGGAAAGACCCCTCATGACTCAATGAAGAACCTGCATGCCACAACTAAGACCCAATGCAGCCAAATAGATAAATTTACAAAAAATGAAAAGAATGATGGAAAGATTAATTAGCTTAACCAGGCAGCATTTTTAATTCCTTGCAAGTGTTACTTAAACCTGTCTGTAATTCAGTCAACTAAAAGGGTTTATTTGGTCCCCATAGTATACAGACTACAATAGAGTTCTAAGTATTTCTGGGATTTATAAATGAAATAAGAGACAAATTTCTATCAAGGAATTGTCATAGTTCAGGTGAGACAGGACCAACCCCAGGGAACAATGGTAAGCAAACTAATGAAAATACAACTAACTGCAGCCGCTAGCTAGCACTCTGATGCTCCTCCAGCGGCTCCATGACCAGAATCAGAGGTGATGAACAGGAAGGTCTGCTAGACTCAAGAAAGGAAAACTAGGTTTATAAAATGGATTAACTGTTGAGAGTTTAATTATTTTGGGAAATCCTTTAGCATAATCTCATGCTGCTGTGTAATTTTGTCTGAAAGGCTTGATTACAGTGAACAAACAAATTTTGATTACACTGAGAAAACAAATTTTGATCACAAAAAAATGCCAGATTCAATCTCATATAGACATGTGTCATCACTAAAACGATCCATTTTATTTACATACAACCTCTTCTCAAGAAAATAAGGCACAAATGTACATAAATGATAGTCTAAATGTACAGTTTAGGAGACTGACTCATTAATAATGCTATTAATAAATATTAACGTAGCAGACAGGGACTTCCCTGGAGGTCCAGTGGTTAATACTCCCAATACAGGGGGCTCAGGTTTGATTCATGGTCAGGGAACTAGAATCCACATGCTGCAACTGAGTTTGCATGCTGTAACTACAAAAAAAAAGAAAAGAAAAGAAAAGAAAAAAAACCCATATGATGCAACTAAGACCCAGCACAGCCAAATAAATAAATAATAAAGTAGCAAACGGCAATATACACATTGCATGTGCTACTGAACTTGGAAGATTAATAACAGCCCACTTTCCTCATCTGCAGCTGAAGAAATTATATTAAATTAGAGACAACACAAAAAAAAACAGCGGAAAGTAGCTAAGCAACAGTTTCAAACTTCAAAGGAGAAAAGCCCTAAATTTAGCTTTTAAACATATATTCATCAGCACAGCTAAGAAAAAAAAAAGTCTTCCTGAACTGATTTGCAGCATCTTTTAAAATAAAAGCCTGGAGCAGGTTGCAGTGTCTAGGTTAAATTCTTGTTCAATGTGTTATGAAGCTGCAAGCCACCTCTACTGCTTTGCGCCTTTCTGGATTGTCCACTCCATTAATCTCCATCAGAGGGTCCCATTTTCTCCTAGAAAATTTGCTTAATAATCTGGATTGTGCTTATGTAGTTGTGTTCACTTTAGGATCATCATTGCAATCTGCTGTGTAATTCAACTTAAAAGAAAACAAGCCTTATCTGAGACACTTTCATAAATCATTACTGTACTTGATTTATCTAATAGCCAGGTCTCTGTCTTTTCAGTGCTTAAATGTGCTAAGCTATGCCTGTGTACTTTTACAGAAAATTGTAAATACCCTTGTCATCCACTGCTTTGAAAATTTCTAGTTGACTTGTGCTCTTTTCTCTCTTCCATGTGAAACCTTAATTTTCTGGCTTGCCATCTGCTTTGTAATTCTCCTCCACTAAGATAGCATAGACAGTGAGAAGCTCGCAAAAAAAAAAAAAAAAAAAAAGAGCCCTGATATGAAGTGATGGCCAACTTCTGGGGTGTAAATACTCTCAATTTCAAAGTCTCACAAGGTTTAACATCCATCTCACAAAATTCTTGAATATTTTAATAGTAGACACTCATGAACCAATAAGAACCAGCTAAAGCAACAAAGGTGAGCAGTAAGATCATTGCTAGTTTTGCACTGACTCGGAACAGCATTTTCCTGAACTGCTAGCTCACTCACATCACCACTAAGTTCCTCCAGCTGTGGGCATACACTATCATAACATATTTCAGTGTGGAATCAATGATGGGTGAAAATTGCTCCCTCTGTGCATCCCTGCAGAGTGAAAGCTAAATAAGCCAATTTCCTGAATTACTTAGAACCAAGTATTTATTGCATCACAGACACTTGTCAGAAAATGTAATAGAGCCAAGACACCAATTGCTGTTTGTTTTCTGCCACAAGTGCAGACTAAACGGAATGGATATTCAATAAACTGTGTTAAACTGAAGGATGCATTTTCAAAATGGTAAGGGCGGTAAATGAACAGGCAACATAAATGTCAGAGGGAATTATGGGTATGAACACCTTCTTTCTGCTACTGTATAAACCAGCCCCTGCTACAAATGTTCAGTGGCATAATGACTACATAGATGAGTTTTACTCTTGGAAGTTCAAAGACAGGAAGGCAACTGACATTTTCAATGTCAACAATTTGGAGGGCAACATTTTTCCTGGTTTATGAATATGCCTATTATTTCAGCATGAATTGACCAGAAAAAACCCAGCCAGAATAAAACGTAAAAGATGTGAAACAGGGTGAGAAAAATCCTTTTTAAAAACACTGATTCTACTGAAAAGGAAAATCTAGGACTCCTCTACTGTAATTAAACGAAGAGGAAGGTGGAGAAAAGGGATATGATGAAAATTCTCTCCCCGAATCAATTCTGACTTCAAATCTTCTGGGGCCAAGAGACATGACTGTAAACTGAGAGCTAGACCCTCTGGCTTCTTCTTTCCTCTGCTTCCTGCTTCCAACTGCAATGGCATTTGAGACTGAAATTAGACCATCACCTCTATGACTTCCTTCTCTATCAAAGTTTGGGTTTCCTAAGAAGTCATGCAATTATTAGAAGGACCTTAGAAGAGGAGCTGGTACAAGCATGGGATTATTTCAATGGGTGCACCTATCTGACTCTGGATCACATGCTTCTGGGGGAGAACTGGCCTTGCTGTATGTCTGGACATTCATCCACACATCTGTCTTTCTGGTGTTGGAACCACTACAAGCCACGGTGACAGGAGTGGACAGCATCGCACAACTCCCACTGTGTCTCGCTTGTGATCTTTCTCTTTATGTGCGCCTGGGCTACTCACTCCTCACACCTGTCATTTCCCTACTGCTCAGCTCACTTCCTCTTTGGCAGCGGTGTGCTGTGAGAGTAGACTTGCTGATTAAAATTTTCCTGTTGTGATGGATTCCTGTAACAGTGGTGTGAAGACCATCAAGTTATAACCTTTTTGCCATTCTCAGGACCTAAGCCAAACGCCATGCTTATCAGTAAATAAGAATGAAAATGAGTGTCACAGTTTGGACTTGCAGGAAGCAGTCTCTAGACAGAGTTTAATGTTCAGGGTGTGCCCTCAAGATCTCACTGGTAGGAAGGAGGGGAGAAAGTGGGACTGGGTGGAGGGAGAAGTTTGAGCCGTGACACAAGCTCGACAGCCTCAGCCACAAGGAGTTCTGCAGCAGAAATGACTCAGCAGAATTGTTCCACTTTGGGTGCAAATGGTTAGTCCTTTAATATCTCTACCTCCAGTCTTCATTAGCTGTGAGTCTTCCGGAGAAGGACATGCCTTTGATGAGGTGGCTCACTGTAGCTGATGCGCTCCCTGAAAGGATGGTAAGCTGGGAGCTGTTCCACTGAAACTCTCACAGCAGCTGGGGTAGTTAAGTCCCTCTGTGAAGAAGAGTTTGAGCACCACATCTTCATGGGCACCACGACAAATCTCTTAACCCTGAAAAATACCTATCATCATTCACACGGCAGATAGCCTTTCTAAAGAGCATGACAGGCTACCTAGTATAAGTAGGTAGTATTAGCAAGTAGTTCACTTATATGTGGAATCTAAAGTGAACTTATTTACAAATCAAAAACAAACTCACAAAGAAAACAAATTTATGGTCACTAACAGGGGAAGGAGTGCATAAGGGACAAATTAGGAGCTGGGATCAACAAAAAGAAACTACTATATATAAAAAATAGATAACCAACAAGGTCTAGCTGCAGAGCACAGGGAACTATATTCAATATCCTGTAATAAATGATATGAAAAAGAATATATATTCTGTTCACCAGAAACTAACACAACATTGTAACTATACTTCAATTTAAAAAAGAAAAAAATAGTTAAAGGAAAAAAGACTACCAAGTAATACATTAAAAACCATTGGTTAAAAAAAAACACCATTGGTGATTTCAACAAGTGGTGCTGGGACAAATGGATATCCAAAGGCAACAAACGCAAAAACCATTCACCCAAACTTCTCACTTTATACAAATATTAACTCAAAATGGATCATGGACTTAAATGAAACATGACTAAACCATACGACTTTTAGAAAAAGACAAGGGAAAAATCTTAAAGACCATAGGTTAGGTAAATAATACTTAAACAACACCAAAAGGATAAGCCATAAAACAAGTCAATACATTGGATTTCATTAAATTAAAAAAACGTTTTCTCTACAAAAGCCCATGTGGAAAGGATAAGAAGACAAGCTGCATGTAGGAGAAAATATTTGCAAACCACATATCTGACAATGGATTAACAGCTAGAGAATATTAAAAATTCTCAAAAGTTAAGTTAAAATGGGCAAAAGATACAAAGACATTTCATTGAAAAGAATATACATATGTGTATAAATAAGCATGCGAAAAGATGCTCAAAATCACTAGTTATGAAGGAAATACAAATGAAAACCACAATGGGACATCATTACTGATCTACCAGGATAGCTAAAACCAAAGAAAATAGAACACCAAATATTGGTGAGGATACGGAGAAATTAACACAATTACATTTTGCTGCTGGGAAAAGAAAATGGTACATCTAATCTGGAAAACAGTTGGCTGCTGCAGCTGCTGCTGCTGCTAAGTTGCTTCAGTAGTGTCCGACTCTGTGTGACCCCATAGATGCCAGCCCACCAGGCTCCCCCGTCCCTGGGATTCTCCAAGCAAGAACACTGGAATGGGTTACCATTTCCTTCTCCAATGCATGACAGTGAAAAGTGAAAGTGAAGTTGCTCAGTCGTGTCTGACTCTTAGCAACCCCATGGACTGCAGCCCACTAGGCTCCTCCGTCCATGGGATGCAGTTTCTTAAAAAAAAAAAGAAAAAAGAAATATGCGACTGTCATGTGACCAGCAATTGCACTCCTGGGCATTTATTCCACAAAAATGAAAACTTAGGTTTCCGCAAACATCTGCACACAAATGTCTATGGCAGCTTTATTTGTATGATAATATATAAAAAAAAAAAAAGAGAGAGAGAAAGAGAGAAAACAACCCAGATGTCTTTCAATATGTGGCTGATTAAACAAACTGTGGTGCATCCAACCATGGAAAACTACTCAGCTATAAAAAGGGGTGAACTATTTTATTCATTCAATGACAATTATGAATTATCGTAAGAATTGTCCAGGGAGTTATTCTGAGAGAAAAAAAGTCAACCTCAAAAGGTTACACATGGTATGATTCCATTTATATAACTGAGGGTGGGTGGGTCTGGCCTTTCTCATGTGCACATGCGTGTGTTTGCGTGTGTATAGTCACTTCAGTCGTGTCCAACTCTTTGCAACCCTATGGACTGTATAGCCTGTCAGGCTCCTCTGTCCATGGGATTCTTCAGGCAAGAATACTGGAGTGGGTTGCCGTGCCCTCCAACAGGGGATCTCCCTGACTCAGGGATCAAACCCGCATCTCTTACAGCTCCTGCATTGGCAGGCATGTTCTTTGTTGTTCAGTTGCTAAGTCAGAAAATAAAAATCTGTGTTTGTGACCCCAAGGGCTGCAATACACCAGGCTTCCCTGTCCTTCACTATCTTCTAGCGTTTGCTCAAACTCATGTCCATTGAGTTGATGATGCTATCCAACCATCTCATCCTCTGTTGCCCACTTCTCCTGCCCTCAATCTTTCCCAGAATCAGGGTCTTTTCCAGTGAGTTGGCTCTTCGCATCAGGTAGCCAAAGTATTGGAGCTTCAGCCTCAGTCCTTCCAATGAATATTCAGGATTGATCTGCTTTAGGGTCAGCTGGTCTGATTTCCTTGCAGTCCAAAGGACTTTCAAAAGTCTTCTCCAGCACCACAATTCAAAAGCGTTAATTTTTCAGGGCTCAGCCTTGTTTATGGTCCAACGCTCACATGTGTACATGACTACTGGAAAAACCATGGCTTTGACTATATGGACTCTTGTTGATAGTGTGATATTTCTGCTTTTAAATATGCTGTCAAGGTTTGTCATAGCCTTTCCTTCCAAGGAGCAAATGTCTTTTAATTTCATGGCTGCAATTACCATCCACAGTGATTTTGGAACCCAAGAAAATAAAAATCTGTCACTGCTTCCACTTTTCCCCATCTTTTTGCCATGCAGTGATGGGACCAGATGCCATGAGCTTAGTTTTTTGAATGTTGACTTTTAAGCCAGCTTTTTTCACTTTCTTCTTTCACTCTCATCAAGAGGCTTTTTTAGTTTCTCTTTGCTTTCTGCTTTAGAATGGGGTCATCTGCATATCTGGGGTTGTTGATATTTCTCCTGGCAATCTTGATTCCAGCTTGTGACTCATTTGAAATACCTGGTATTTTGCATAATGTACTGTGCATATAAGTTAAATAAGCAGGGTGACAATATACAGCCTTGACATACTCCTTTCCCAATTTTGAACCAGTCGGTTGTTCCATGTCCGGTTCTAACTGCTGCTTCTTGACCTACATACAGGTTTCTCAGGAAACAGGTAAGGTGGTCTGGTATTCTCATCTCTTTGTAGTGATCCACACAGTCAGGGGCTTTAGCGTAATCAATGAAACAGATGTTTTCCTGGAATTCCCTTGTTTTCTTTATGATCCTATGAAAGTTGGCAATTTCATCTCTGGTTCCTCTGACTTTTCTAAACCCAGCTTATTCTGCTCAGTCCATGTACCGCTAAAGCCTAGTTTGAAGGATACTGAGCCTAATCTTGCTAGCATGAGAAATGAATGTGATTGTGCAGCAGTTTGAACATTCTTTAACATTGCCCTTCTTAAAGACTGGAATGAAAATTTATCTTTCCCCAATCCTGTAGCCACTGCTGAGTTTTATAAATTTGCTGACATACTGAGCACAGTACTTTAACAGCATCATCTTTTAGGATTTGAAATAGCTCAGCTGGAATTCTATAACCTCCACTAGCTTTGTTTGTAGTAATACTTCCTAAGGCCCACTTGACTTCACACTCCAGGATGTCAGGTTCTAGGTGAGTGACCACACCATCGTGGTTAATTCAGGTTAAGACTTTTGTATGGTTCTTCTTTATATTACTGACCTTTTCTTAATCTCTTCTGCTTCTGTTAGGTCTCTCCCATTTCTGTCCTTTATTGTGCCCACCCTTTTATGAAATGTTCCCTCAATAGCTTCTATTTTCTTGAAGGGATTTCTAGTCTTTCCCATTCTATTGTTTTCCTCTATTTTTCTTTGCCTTGTTCACTTAAGAAAACTTTCTCATACCTCCTTGCTATTTTTTGGAACTCTGCATTCAGTTAGGTATATCTTTCCCTTTCTACCTTGTCTTCCACTTCTCTTCTTTTCTCAGCTATTTGTATAGCCTCCTCAGATAAGCACTTTGCTGTCTTTCTTTTTTTTTTCCCCCTTTGGGATGGTTTTGGTCACCACTTTCTGTGCAATGTTACAAACCTCCATAGTTCTTCAGGTACTCTATCTAACAGATCTTGAAGTGTGAAAGTGAAAGTTGCTCAGTCATGTCCAACTCTTTGTGACCCCCAGGAACCTGCCTGGCTCCTCCTCCTGTCCATGGAATTCTCCAGGCCAGAATACTGAGGTGGGTAACCATTCCCTTCTCAGGGGATCTTCCCAACTCAGGGATCGAACCCAGGTCTCCCGCATTGCAGACAGATTCTTTACCATCTGAACCAACAGGAAAGCCCCAGATACTGGAGTGGGTAGCCTAGCCCTTCTCTAGCAGATATTCCCAATCCAGGAATTAAACCGGGGTCTCCTGCATTGCAGGCAGATTCTTTACCAGCTCAGCTACCAGGGAAGCCAGATCTAATCCCTTAAATCTATTCATCATTTTCACTGTATAATCACAAGGGATTTGATTTAGGTCATCTCTGAATGGCCAAGCACTTTCCCCCACTTTCTTCAATATAAGTCTGAATTTTGCAATAAGGAGCTCATGATCTGAACTACCATCAGCTCCAGGTCTTGTTTTTGCTGATCTCAGTAGCAAAGAATATAATCAATCTGATTTTGGTATTGACCATCTGGTGAGGTCCACGTGTAGAATTGTCTCTAGTGTTGCTGGAAGAGAGTGTTTGCTATGACCAGTATGTTCTCTCGACAAATCTCTGGTAACCTCTGCACACTTTATTTTGTACTCTAAGGCCAAACTTGCCTGTTACTCCAGGTATCTCCTGACTTCCTACTTTTGCGTTCCAATCTTCTAAGATGAAAAAGACATCTTTTTTTTTTTTTTTTGGTGTCAGTTCTAGAAGCTCTCGTAAGTTGTCATAGAACTGGTCAACTTCAGCTTCTTCAGCATTAGTGGCATAGACTTGGATTACTGTGATGTTGAATGATTTGCCTTGGAAGCAAACCAAGGTCATTCTGTTGTTTTTGAGATTGCACCTAAGTATTGCATTTCAGACTCTTGTTGACTGTGAGGACTACTCCATTTCTTCTAAGGGATTTTTGCCCACAGCAGAAGGCATAATGTAGTCATCTGAATTAAATTTGCATATTCCCATCCATTTTAGTTCACTGATTCTTAAAATGTCGATGTTCACTCTTGCCATCTCCAACTTGCTGCTACTGCTGCTAAGCTGCTTCAGTCGTGTCCCATTCTGTGTGACCCCATAGACGCCAGCCCACCAGGTTCCCCTGTCCCTGGGATTCTCCAGGTAAGAACACTGGAGTGGGTTGCCATTTCCTTCTCCAATGCATGAAAGTGAAAAGTCAAAGTGAAGTCACTCAGTCGTGTCTAACTCTTAGCAACCCCATGGACTGCAGCCTACCAGGCTCTTCCATCCATGGGATTTTCCAGGCAAGAGTACTGGAGTGGGGTGCCATTGCCTTCTCCATCTCTGGCTTAACCACATCCAATTTACCTTGATTCATGGACCTAACAATCCAGGTTCCTATGCAATATTTTTCCTACAGCATCGGACTTTACTTTCACCACCACAAATATCCACAACTGAGTATCATTTCCGCTTTGGCCCAGACTCCTCATTCTTTCTGGAGCTATTAGTAACTGCCCATTGCTCTTCCCCAGTAGCATATTGGAACCTTCTGACCTGAGGTGGGGGGTGCTGGTGTTCTGGTGTTGTATCTTTTTCCCTTTTCATATTGTTCATGGGGTTCTCGTGGAAAGAAAATGGAATGGTTTGCCAGTCTCTCCTCCAGTGGACCACATTTCATCAGAACTCTTCACTGTGATTTGTTCATCTTTGGTGGCCCTGCGTGGCATGGCTCAGAGCCTCATTGAGTTATGGAAGCTCCTTCGCCATGACAAGGCTATGATCCATGAAGGGCTCTCCCAACATAATATCTGCTTAGTCAAAGTAACTGGTGAGAAGGTCACCAGAGAGAAGTGGATTTGGAAACAGGGCAACAGGTTGGCCTGGAACTCTTGTGGGGTGTGCTCTCAGATCACCACCAAAGTACAGGGAGGCAATGATGGGGAAGTTCTGGCCCAAGCGGTGACTGAGGTTGGTGTAGGAAGGACTGTCCAGCTATAGATTGCATCAAAAGATTTTGTGCCTCCCAAAAAGACACAGTCCAGGAACTCCAGGGTGGTGTGGAATTAAAAATGGAGCAGCAGGGTTCCTCCACTGCAAGCAGCACCCAGAGGCCAGGTAGATGGCTAATTCCAGCTTGTATGTGTTGCCATGGTCACAGACTGCTCCACCACCAGCAGGAGCAAGGTGAAGCCTGGGTGGAGCTACCCCCAGAGTGGGGAAAGATCATGAAATCCCACAGCTCTATGCACTGCTGTATCAGTTGCTGAACAGATTTAAGTATTGGATCAATGGTGATTTTATTTTATTTTTTACTGTGCAGCAGCCATAGGCGTCTATGAGAGCAGGTTTCAGGTCCATAAAGTCTTGTGGGTGCATACTCGCTAGTTCAACTTTCTGAAGGTGCTGCAGGACTTGCTTTCATATTCTTAGGTTTTGATACTGAACTCAGTACCATGGGACTGGGACTGTACTCCATGCAGCAGAGTCCTCAATAATCAGTCTGGCCTTTATAGAAAAGAGATGCCCTCAGTATAGATATGGTCTGATAGATGGAGATGTTAGAGTCAGTCTCTGCAAACACACTGCAAGTCTCTAACAACACTCTGAATTCTGGGACAGGGCTTTTATATGTTCTTTTCTTCCTAAACGTAGTTATAAATTGGATCAGATACAATAAAAATACTTATCAGTTATTGATATGCCCCGAAAGATAGTACATTCTAAAGGAGATTGGTCCTGGGTGTTCTTTGGAAGGAATGATGCTAAAGCTGAAATTCCAGTACTTTGGTCACCTCATGTGAAGAGTTGATTCATTGTAAAAGTCTCTGATGCTGAGAGGGATTGGGGGCAGGAGGAGAAGGGGACGACAGAGGATGAGATGGCTAGATGGCATCACCAACTCAATGGACAGGAGTCTGAGTGAACTCCGGGAGTTGGTGATGGACAGAGAGGCCTGGTGTGCTGCAATTCATGGGGTCGCAAAGAGTCGGACATGACTGAGAGACTGAACTGAACTGAAAAGATAGTAAGTTGCCTTTTCTCCCCTCAATCACAGAGGATACCATCCGTATCCTCAAGGAACTTCCAGTGTAGTTGGAAGAATATTCAATAATGTCCATTAAAAAGTCACAACAACTAGACAAGGCTGAGAATCTGAGTACCAGATGAGTGCCAGAAACTCTCTGGGTTGGGCGGCTCAGAGGAGAGAAAGAGGCTACAGAGAGAGAGAGGGAGAGAGAGAGAGAGAGAGAGAGAGAGAGAGAGAGAGAGAGAGTAGAATCAGAGAAGGAAAGTGAGGAACTGCATCTAAAATATAGGGTAATATATTACAGTGTGTGCATGATGCATGCTAAGTTGCTTCAGTCAGGTCCAGCTCTTTGTCATTCTATGGACTGAAGCCCGCCAGGCTCCCGTGCTCATGGGTTTCTCCATGCAAGAATAGTGGGGTGGGTTGGCATCTCCTCCACCAGAGGATCCTCCTGACCCAGGGATCAAACCTGTGTTTCCTGGGTCTCCTGCACTGGCAGGTGGGTTCTTTACCACTATGGCCACCTGGGAAGCCCAATATATTAGAGTAGGTTCCATAAAGCAGGAGCCTTATTTCAATCCATTTTTTCTTAGTGCCTAGAAGAAAGTGGTTGGATGGCATCATGGACTCAATGGACATGAGTCTGAGCAAACTCCCAGAGATAGGTAAGGACAGGGAAGCCTGGAGTGCTGCAGTCCATGGGGTCCCAAAGGCTGAGACAACACTGAGTGACTGAACAACAAGAACAAAGCGTAGAGTGGGCACATAGTGGGCCAATGGTAAACAGGAAAGAACGACCGGTAGGCAGCGATAGCAATACAAAGGCAGGCAGTATTTGATGTCTAAAAGACTTGAAAACAGGTCAAGAAATTTTGATATTTACATTAGTGATGTCCCCTCAAGAACTCTTAGGTATCTAAACGCTGACTCTTCTCGCCCCTCCCTTGTGTACAGAGAGCGAGGATGGACAGGGGCTGCTGGTATTGGTCACTGCTGAAACTACAGGGTCTGGAGTAGTGTCCCGCATTATCAGTGAATACCGACTGACTAAAAGGTCAGTCGCCCTCTCCCTCTGGCCACCCACCTGTGGGGAAGGGCCGGCCGAAGGCCACTCAGCTCCTCCACCAAAGCATTTCCATTCGAGAATGCAACATTTACTGAATGCTAGCCGGGCTGTTTCTGAGCAAGTCGCGCCTCAGTCCCCGAGGTACTGCTAGGTATAGTCCAGTGCCCAGCACCTGACACTCAGTATCAGCGGATGATGCATTAATACAGTCATGATTGAAGCTGGTTACCACCTAACGCTGCTGGACGAGTCTCACCGGTTTCCTGCAGGTGGATGGTCCCGCATAGCGCTCAGAGCAGTGCGTGTCAGACAGGATGACGCCAGCCTAGCTGGTGGGTGGGGCGGCATGGCCCGGCACGCGCACGCGCACTGCCGCGCCATCCTGTCCTGCGAGTGGGCGGGCGACGCATGCGCGGGCGGCGGCCTTAAGGCGGCCGCGGCCCCGAGTGTTCCAGTCGGCCTGTCAGCCGGCTAGGAGGCAGTGTCTGACAGTGGCGCGGCAGCCATGGCGGCAGAGGAGGAGGAGGTGGACTCGGCGGACCCGAGTGAGAGGTCAGTGCAGGGGGAGCTGCGTCTGGCTCGGGCGCGCGGGCAGTGATAAGGGCTCTAACCTGCCCGGTCGTTCGGTTGTCCGCCTCGGCGCGAATCCGCTCGGCGCGCGGAAGAAAAGCCTCTGGCCCCGCTCTGCCCTGGGCGGGCGCCCTTGGGGTCTGAATGTGACCCCGGCTGCGCCAGGAGGCCGCTTGACCCCCACGCCGACGGGGCCCGCGGGGTCGTGTGAGCGGCTTCGCCGGGCGGCCGCGGGAGTGGCTGGGCACCCAGCCCTGCTGAGGGCAGTTTTGCGGCAGAGACGGCTGCGGACCCCAGCCCTGCCCCAGCTGGACCCACGGGCGCTGAGCTGCGTCCCTGCACTTGACTCGAGTCACGGGAAACGGCCGAGTCACTCTGTCGGATTCCGAGCACGGCTTCCGACCTCAGTTAAGCGCTGCGCTCGGTGCAGCCGGGAGCGAGGGCGAAAGTGCTGTGCGGCCGGGTGTCTCCGGAGCCTGAGGAAGGGGCGGCGCTTCCTCGGAGCGGTGGTGGACCGAGAGTCCAGGTTCACCCCAGAAGCCGCGGGTCGGAAGGGGCTGTCGGCGGGAGGCGGAACGCAGAGTGGGGGCAAGGGGCGGGTGGAGTGAGTCTAAGGCTTTAGTTTTCAGAAAATGTGTAATTTACCTGATAGTTTACAGAAAGAAAGTTAACACGGTATGGATAGCAAGTTCACTCAATGATCTCTCAAACAGAGATCTTCCTTTGCTTCCAAAATTGTGGTGTTACTGAAGAAATGTGTGTGTGTGTGGTCTTCAGAAGACACATGTGTAGAAACCTTTATGAAAGTGGGAAAAAGATGTCTAGTGGGAAGCTTTTTTTAAAAAAATTATTTATTAAAGTACAAGTGATTTGCTGTATTGTGTTCAGGTGTACATAAAAGTGATTCAGTGCAGGAAAAAGATATATATATATTCTTTTCAGATTCTTTTCCATTATAGGTTATTACAAGGTATTGAAAATAGTTCCCTGTGCCATACAGTTCCCTGTTTATCTGTTTTATTTATAGTGGTGTGTATCTGTTAATCCTAAACTCCTTATTTATCCTTCCCCCCTTTCCCTTTTGGAATTCATAAATTTGTATTCTATATTTGAGTCTGTTTCTGTTTTGTAAATAAGTTTACTTTCATCTTTTTTTTTATTCCACATGTAAGGGATATCCTGTGATACCTGTCTTTTTCTGATTTGGTTCTGTTAGTATGGTAATCTCTAGGTCCATCCATGTTGCTGCAAATGATAATTTTTCATTCTTTTTTTTAAGGTCTGTGTTCCCTTGTGTGTATGTGTGTATATATACACCACATTTTCTTTATTCATTCATCTGTTGATGGACATTTAGGTTATTTTCCTGTCTTCCAGGACTTATAAATAGTGCTACTGTGAGTATTGGGGTGCATACATCTTTTGATAGTAGAGTTTTCATCTTTTCTAAATATATCCCCAGGAGTGGGATTGCTGGATCATATGTTCTTTTTAAGGAACCTCCATGCAGTTTTCCATAGTGGGTGCACCATTTTACATTGCCATCAACAGTTAGGAGGGTTCTAATGAGAAACTTTTTGATATACAAAAATATTGTTTATTTTATTGTTTTCTATCTGTAGTTTCATGTACTTGGCAGTAGATGAAGAGCAGTTAATTAGTGGAAAAATTACATTGCTATGAACATTATTGTCTTATTTCTCAAGGCCAGTCATTCAGATTGAAAAGTAAATAAACTTACATGCTAATCCCTCTATGTGTTTAATATTTTGACAACAGTTCTACTTCAGATGCTGGGAGAAATTTGTGTTATGAAACATAACCTAAATGACAGAGGATAATATAAAGTCCCATGATAGATGGAGTGTTTGGAAAGATGACAGAAGGGAAAAGTTGTGAAATACTAGAAACTAAGTTCTTCCTTGACTTTGTTTTTCTGAGTCACTCACTTCACTTCACAAGTCTTGTTTTGGTTTGTTGATGAACTTACTTGTTGAGGTAAGATGCCTAATGTCATGTGATCACAAGTAGGAACCTTTTAGCTTATCGCCATCTGTTCGTCACAACATTTTTGGCCCTGAGACTACTTTTCTGGGGTGTCTTTTGCTGCCATGTTGTTGGGAGGCTTGCGAGTCCAGGGCACACCTAGGAAAGAAATTTGCAGTTTTGGTTGACAGCGGGAGGTCCTTGTAGGTAGACTATAAACTATCCTTAGTAGCTGACCAGTCACAGGCCTTAGAGGTGGGCCTCTTCGGTGCTCTTGATGATACACTTGAGCAGTATCCAGTATATAAGCTGGTGTGGCCTTGTGAACTCTATTAAGCAAGTACCTGCTTATGCTGGATGTTCCTTAGTGTATTCATATTAAACCTGAAGGTGTAGCCTGTGTGCTAGGTATTGCTGTGCCCATTCTTCAAGTGCACCTGCAGCTGGTGCTCCACCAGTGAGTAGTGGCAGTAGATTGGAGCTCCCTCGCTATCTGGATTTAGTCTAAGGAGCTTTCCCACATCTCTGCTTGCTTCTCACTGGGACTGGGCTTACTAGGATGTTTAGTTCTTATTTCCTTTGCTTCACTGATAACTTTGTTATTTAGTCCTGCATTGATACAGAGCTCACTTTAATTTTTTTTTGTTGTTGTTGGTTAATCAGCAGTGGAACTGTCCCCAAGAGCAAAGTGGATTGTGAGAAAACTGAAGGCTTTGAATCCAGTTGCTTATTCTTAAGACATTTCAGGTTTAGATGGGGCAGTTGTATTAACAAAGGAGACAATTATAAAACGGTCATTTGAAGGCTCTTTGTTCTTTACTTGCTAAATCATGTCCAACTCTTTGCAATCCTTTTAACTGTAGCCCCCCATATTCCTTTGTCCATGGAATTTCCCAGGCAAGAATACTAGAGTGAGTTGCCATTTCCTTCTCCAGGGAGTCTTCCAGACTCAGGGATCAAACCCATATATCCTGGTTTGCAGATGGATTCTTTACCACTGAGCCACGCTGAGAAGCCACAAAGGCTTTTTGGGTCATATGATTCTTAGCCTTTCCTTCCTAGTGTAGACGGGCATGCCTTGGAGCCATTTGTTTTCAACATCTAATCCTTTTCAGTTGCAGTACTGTTGAGAAAGCAATGTGTAACAAGAGTTAGGTAGACTTCTGTTAATTACTGCAAGGTTTGTCCCAGAGAATGTTAAGTATCAGTTGGGTTTAGAGGAAAGCTGTCATGGAATTGCCTGGTTGCAGAGTAGACCATAGCCAATTTGCAGTGGTGGTCTAGAGTTATTGCTAAATTTTCAGGAATTTTGCCAGCAGCTGGCATCTTGAAATCAGTCATGGTGGTTGTACTTACATCGTGGAAATCATCAACTAAGGGATTTTCCCCCCTTCCTCTCCAGTGGGTTTACCCTACTGGATTTTCATTAGAGTTTGATTGTGGTTTTTTGCCTTGGAGATAAGATAGAGAAATCCACTCTCCTATCTTTTAAAAGACTTCTCAGATCAGTGACCCTCTCTGTTGCCATCTCCCCTTTCCAAATCCTTACCTCTTGACGTCTTAAAAATCACAGAACTCCTCAGTGTCACATTCCAGTGGACTTCTATTTTTCTTAATACTTACCTTTCTTGGGTCCTTTTTAGTGTTTGACACTAAAGATAGCTACTCCCTTTGGAGACTTTTATCAGACATTCTAACTCTTACGACATTTTGCTGCTTGTTTTACCTGAGACCTGTAGTTAATTTTGTTTTTTACCCTCACTCACTCTCTGAGATTCTGTCTCCATCTGTGTTTTCATTGTGTTTTTTACTCACAACTGCTTGAGCTATCCTGTCTGTAGGGAGGGCTCAGAGCTCCTTAGGATGAAGCCTTCTTCAGTTCTCTGGTGATGTTTCTAATTGCCTATCAAATGTTTGCAACTGGTTTCTCAAATGTAACAAGTCCCAAACAGGATCTCATTTGCACCTCCTTCCCTTGAACTAAACCATACAAAAAGCTCAGTGTGCCTCCTCGACTTCCTGTTTTTGTTAGGGTATTTAGGTACTTAGGTATTACCTAGATAATCATGATGGTATGATCACTCACCTAGAGCCAGACATCCTGGAATGTGAAATCAGGTGGGCCTTAGGAAGCATCACTATGAACAAAACTAGTGGAGGTGATGGAATTCCAGTTGAGCTATTTCAAATCCTAAAAGATAATGCTGTGAAAGTGCTGCACTCAATATGCCAGCATATTCGGAAAACTCAGCAGTGGCCACAGGACTGGAACAGGTCAGATTCCAATCCCAAAGAAAGTCAATGCCAAGGAATGCTCAAACTACCACACAATTGCACTCATCTCACACACTAGCAAAGTAATGCTCAAAATTCTCCAAGCCAGGCTTCAGCAATACGTGAACTGTGAAATTCCAGATGTTCAAGCTGGATTTAGAAAAGGCAGAGGAACCAGAGATCAAATTGCCAACATCCTCTGGATCATCGAAAAAGCAAGAGAGTTCCAGAAAAACATCCATTTCTGCTTTATTGACTATGCCAAAGCCTTTGACTGTGTGAATCACAACAAACTATGAAAAATTCTTCAAGAGACAGAAATACTAGTCTACCTGACCTGCCTCTTGAGAAATCTGTATGTAGGTCAGGAAGCAACAGTTAGAACTGGACATGGAACAACAGACTGGTTCCAAGTAGGAAAAGGAGTACGTAAAAGTTGTATATTGTCACACTGCTTATTTAACTTATATGCAGAGTACATCATGCGAAATGTCAGGCTGGATGAAGCAGAAGCTGGAATCAAGATTGCTGGGAGAAATATCAATAACCTCAGATAGGCAGATGACACCACCCTCATGGTAGAAAGTGAAGAAGAACTAAAAAGCCTCTTGATGAAAGTGAAAGAGGAGAGTGAAAAAAATGTCTTAAAGCTCAACATTCAGAAAACTAAGATCATGGCATCTGATC
The DNA here is from genome assembly GCA_006408675.1 of Madoqua kirkii. NCBI lineage: Eukaryota > Metazoa > Chordata > Mammalia > Artiodactyla > Bovidae > Madoqua > Madoqua kirkii. Next base: position 30,871 of record SJYC01019411.1, read on the forward strand.
CCATCACTTCATGGCAAATAGATGGGGAAACAGTGGAAAGAGTGACTGACTTTATTTTGGGGGGCTCCAAAATCACTATAGATGATGACTGCAGCCATGAAATTAAAAGACGCTTGCTCCTTGGAAGGAAAGTTATGACCAGCCTAGACAGCATATTAAAAAGCAGAGACATGACTTTGCCAACACATGTTCATCTAGTCACAGCTATGGCTTTTCCAGTGTCATGTATGGGTGTGAGAGCTGGACTATAAAGAAAGCTGAGCGCTGGAGAATTGATGCTTTTGAACTGTGGTTTTGGAGAAGACTCTTGAGAGTCCCTTGGACTGCAAGGAGATCCAACCAGTGCATCCTAAAGGAGATCAGTCCTGAGTGTTCAATGGAAGAACTGATGTTGAAGCTAAAACTCCAATACTTCGGCCACCGGATACAAAGAGCTGACTCCTTTGAAAAGACCCTGATGCTGGGAAAGATTGAAGGCAGGAGGAGAAGGGGATGACAGAGGATGAGATGGTTGGATGGCATCACCGACTCAATGGACATGAGTTTGTGTACACTCCAGGAGTTGGTGATGGACAGGGAGGCATTGTGTGCTACAGTCCCTGGGGTCCCAAAGAGTTGGACATGACTGAGCAACTGAACTGAATTGAACTTAGGTTTTTGGTTCTTCTGGTACTCCAGATTAAGAAATGTGGTACTGTCTTTTCACTCTCCCTCCCCAACGTCCATTGATCCAAACACAGAATCTACTACCACGTCCAGTAGCCTCTAAGTGCAGCATCACCTTTCCAGCCCCATTGTTACCTGGGGGCCACTTGGTTCAGACTCTCATTACTCCCTTTTCTAAATTATTGAAGGTTTTAGGTACATGTTCTGTGCCTATGCTTTCCACATAACTTATGGAAAGTTAGTTACTTTTACACCCCCAAGAGGTACAGTCTAATATGTAGCACAGCCCCCCACAGTAGAGGGCTTCCCAGGTGGCTCAGTGGTAAAGAATCTACCTACCAGTACAGAAGATGCAGGAGATGGGAGTTCGGTTCCTGGGTCGGGAAGATCCCCTGGAGAAGGAAATGGCAACTCACTCTAGTATTCTTGCCTGGAAAATTCCTTGGACAGAGGAGCCTGGGGGCTACAGTCCATGAGGTGCCGACGAGTCAGACGCTGTGAGCACTCATGCAGTCAGTCGCACACACAATGTGGTGGGATTATGTCCTCAGCCTGACTTCCAAGCCCTTTGCAGGTGGTGAGGCTGCCAACTTTGGAGTCTTATTTCCTTCCTGTGCTCTGAGCTCAAGTCAAGCTGTGTCTTTCATTGTTTCCTACACATGTGCCTTGCTTACCTCCCATTTTTCTATGACTTGGTGCAAGTTGATTTCTCTGACCCCAAATAGATGGTGATCTCCCTTCTTTTAAGATCCATGGTGTTTTCTTATACTTTCTTTATGGCGCCTCCATCATGTCCTGTAGTATCGTTTTTTCTGTACTTTTTTTGTCAGATCATTGAAGGCAAAGCTTTTGTGTTACTCAAATGTCTGGT